>PVKU01008326.1:0-32678 GCA_004027475.1 Anoura caudifer
ACACTCGGGTTTGGTTTTGCTTTTTTGTAGAAATCCAGAAGCTATTTCTAGCCCCGGCTGGTGTGGCTCAGTGGGTTGGGTGTTGTTGTCCCGCAAATTGAAAGTCACCAGTTCGATTCCCGGCCAGGGCACAAGCCTGGGTTGCGGGTTCAGTCCCCAGTCAGGGTGTGTTCAAGATACAACCGATCGATGTCTCTCTCTCACACTGATGTTTCTCCCCCTCTCTCTTTTTCCCTCCCTTCCCTGCTCTCTAAAAATCAAAAAAAATCTTAAAAATTATCTCTAAAACTTATGTGGCACCTAAACTATCCAAAGGGAATACACAGGAACAAAGCTGGCTGGCTGAGGCCGCTCAGCCTCAGGACTTGCTCCGCCGCTGCGGCGGCCGAGAGGATGCGGCACTGGCGCAAGGACAGGGCGACAGGCCAGCTGACCGGAGCGGGGAGCCCGGAAGCGAGCCCGTGTGCTCGGTTCACCGGCACGCAGACCACACGCTGAGTTACGACAAAGGTAACAAGTCGGTCCCACCCACGTGGCAGGAACAGCTGGCCGCCCACGTGGGAGAGCCCGGCCCGCCCCCCCGGGCTCCAAGAGGAAGTGACACGGACCACGAAGCCGTGACTGTGGCTCCGTGGCCGGCCGTGGGGCAGAAGAAAATGTGCTACAAAGGCAGGAAAAACCACGGGCCTCGAAGGAGACAATGGAGAGACCCGCTAACTCCAAACCCGAGAACGCCGGCTGGAGGAACGAGAGCGTGCGAGGGAGAAGCGGGTGCCGCGGGGACGGCCCCTCGCGCAGACAGACTCGAGGAAGACAGCACCCTCGCAGGAAAGCATGAGGAACCCGACGGAAGGAGACGCCCACAGGCAGGCGTGGCCGGCGGCCGGGCGTGGAGCCGCCCAGTCTGGGCCGCTGCCACCGCAGGGGACACACGGACGTGTGGGGACGACAGCGACAGCAGCCACAGAGGCGAGGGTGCGCTCGCCTGGGTGCAGCCAGGACACGGGCCTGTGCCCCCACACGCTCACATCCAAGTTGTGGCCCTGCGTGTGCAAGCGAGCCACCCGTGACCAAAGAGAGCCGCCACGGGGGGTGGGGAACAGGGGCAGCGGCTCGCACGTCAGCGTGGACAGACTGCGCGCCCCCGCGGGGCCGCCGAGGAGCAGCCGGGCTCACGGGGGATGGACGCGCTGCCAGGCCCGGCCGTGCCCTGCACAGCTGCAGCGGGAGAGCCAGCGTGGACAGGACGCCGGGGGGAGGCGAGGCGGAGACAGCCAGTCTCGGCAGCGTCGCCCTGCCAGGCGGGCTGTGGGCCTGCGGCGACCTGCGTGCCTCCTGGGCTCAGCGGAGGGTCCCGGTGCTGCCGCCTTCACGTGACCGGTGCCGCCGCATCCGGGAGCCTCTGCCCCACCGCTCCTGCGCACCCCCCCCCCCCGCCGCCCCCTCTCAGCATCCCAGGCTGCTGTGCCTGCGGGGTGGGGCTCCAGGAGCCTCCCAGTAAGGACGGTCCAGGGTGGCAAAGGGGACAAAGCCCCTGCGGCCAGCTCTAGAGCCGGGGACTCGCTTTGCGTCTTCTTTCAGCGTAAAGGTGAAGGCAAACACCAGCCCGCGCCCTCCCCACCGGGCCTTTGCACGGCTCCCACCCGCAACCGCTTGCGATCCACGCCCGGGGCAGCGGCCGCACGGCCAGCCCTCGGCCCAGCTGTGCTGCTGTGTGTGGGGGCCTTGCAGGCAGCTGGCGGCTGCAGGGGTGGCCCTCAGCCGCCTCAGGGCCTCCGACCTGCCCCGCTCACCTGTGGGCCGCCCCTCACGCTCCCTCTGGCTGAACAGCTGCTCCCTCTGGCTGAGCACGTCCCACTGGGAGTAGGTGCCTTCCAGCTCAGAGATGCTGGAGGCGACTTTGTCGTAGAAACTTTTATCTTCGTGCGCGTACGTGAAGACGCTGCTCTGAGAACGGAAGATGCCCGTCTCACTCACCGGCCTGCACCCCCGTCACCAGGAGGGCCACCTGGGCTGGGGACCGCGGGCTCCGGCCTGCAGACCCCCCGCCCGTCCCCTGACCGCGCCGCCCTGCCCGCACTGCCTGCAGACACAGCGGGCTGGCCAGGGCCTCCCGCCCCGTCCCCACAGGCCCTGACGCCCCCATCTAGAGTCCGCTGCTCTCCTGGCTTCGGTCTGGGTGTGGCCTGGGGCTGCCCCCCGGGGCTGCTCCGCCCCCCGGGTCACCGCCACCCGGGCCCCTGTGCTGTGCTGATACATGCAACTCAGTGGCTGCAGGGGGACAGACAGACAGGATGCTGCTTGGGCAGAGCTGCTGTCCAGGCAGGGCCCATGGGGAGGACACAGGGCTAGTGACCCTGCCCCTCCCCTCCCCCACCATCCCTGGCCCCTCCCACCTCTGCCGCAGCAGCCAGCCCCTGCTGCTGCCCGGAGGCCCCCACTCTGACCTTTCCTGGGGGCAACTCCTCCAGGGCCTTTGCTGAGACCCCTCCACGTAGTGGACAGAGCTACAAAGCAGGAGCTCAGTGCTCCTTGTGCGGAAGCGTCAGCTAATCCGGACATGCTTTAAAAGGGCAGTTTCTCCCCCGCAGTGCCCCCAGGTGTGCCCGGTACGGTCCAGGGAGCCCACTTAGTGGCACACCCGCCGTGCAGCCTGTGGGGGAGGGGAGGCCTGCCCCCGTGCTGCCGCTGCAGAGGTGCCCTTGGCGAAGCGGGCCCGTGGGGCTCGTGGGCCTGGAGCCCACGGCCACCACTTTGTCGCCACGTGCCCGAGAGGGGACTGTGTCCTGCTGCCACTGCCCTGGCTGCCTGGCGACCCCCGGTGTCCTTCTCACGGAGACTGACGTCCTCTGCCCAGGCTGCTCCGCGCTCTGCCCTCCAGCCCCGGTGGACAGGCTGCAGGGTGTCACCATGCCCCGCCCTGCGGAGCAGCCGCAGGGACTCACGAGCCTCATGACTGATGGGGTGCTGTCCATCTCGCAGGGCTCTGAGGCCGGGAGGAACTTGAACCTGGTGCCCAAGCCCCCGGTGTTGGTCAGCGTGATGACCCGGGATGCGGTCTCCCCCACCACGTGGCTGCCGAAGTCGATGAGCTCCTTGTCCAGGGACAGCTGCCAACACACGCCAAGGGAGCAGGGTGACCACGCGGGGCGGCCGCCAAGTCCCTGTCCCACCTGCCACCCCGCATCCCTGAGGGCACTCGGGGCCCTGCCTGCCTCCTGCTGGGGGCGGGGGCTGCATCCGGTGCCAGGTGGGACAGGCAGGGTCTGCACGCCCCGGGACACTGAAACGCAGGAAAGATCTCAAGCCGGCAGACTTGCCGAGGACTTTAGAAACCGGGAAAGCAGAACGAACTGAACCCACGGCGACCAGAGGAAAGGGAATAGTACAGACCAGAGCGGAGAGGAACGAAATGGAGAACAGAGGTACCACGGAGAAAATCAGCAAGATGAAGAAAATGGACAGACCTTTAGCGAGATGGACTAAGAATAGAAAACGCAAGTTAAACATTGGAAATGAAAGTGGGGACACGACTGGCCCCCCAGAAAGGGAACAGGGCACGAGAGGGAACCGAGAACAGCCACGTGCCAACCGTCTGGATGGCCCAGACGCAGCGGGCGCAGCCTGAGGGCCGCCGGGCGCACACGCAGACCACACGGAGGCAGGCACCGTGTCGGCCTGTGAGAACGCGAGGGGGCGGAGCGTGTGGGGTGGTGGGCGGTGACTGTCCCCCAGCTACAGGCCACCAGACTCTGAGAAGCCACGTGGGGACCGAGATGCTGCGCTCGCAAGGGGGAGGACAGAAGAGGACGTGCACGTGTGGGGGGGGGGGCGCGGAGCACCCCTGCAGCCACGCTCCCTCCTTCCTTTTCAGGACCGGGTGCCCGCGGTGCAGCTGGACGCAGCACTGCCCTGGAGAGAAGTGAGGGAGAAACAAAGACACTCCCAGGTGGGCGGAAGCGGAGGACCCCCCCCAGGACCCACCGAGAGACATCGCCCCTGCGAGACGCGCTCAGGGAGCACGCAGGGGGCGGGAAAGGAACGGTGGGGAAGGGGAGACACCAGGAACTGCGAGTCCAGGGCTCGGCGACGCCAGGGTGCACCCCACGTTTTGCTTCTGGCGTGGTTTCAGAGACCGGCACCGTTCCAGCCAAGTCCTCACCCAGGAAAACGTTCACGGGCCTTCAGAGAGGCGGGGGGGACGGGGCGGACGCGTGGGGAACGCCGCTCACTCTCCTCCTGCGTGTGCTCCAGTGGGTGTCACACTCGCAACTTTCGGTGCACAGGACGGCACCCAACTAACTGGGCCACGCCAGCCAGGGCCACGCTGGCAATTTTTAAAATGCATTTTTCTATCATTTACATAGAAAACAAGTTATGGAGTTACAAACAAAAGTTACAGGAACACTAACTTTTAGGCTAATTGCGAAAGAAAGAAAGAGAAAGAAAGAGAGAAAGAAAGAGAGAGAGAGAGAGAGAGAGAGAAAGAAAGAAAGAAAGAAAGAAAGAAAGAAAGAAAAGAAAGAAAAGGAAAGGAAAGGAAAGGAAAGGAAAGGAAAGGAAGGAAGGAAGGAAGGAAGGAAGGAAGAAAGAAAGAAAGAAAGAAAGAAAGAAAGAAAGAAAGAAAGAAAGAAAGAAAGAAACTAACTAACTACCAGCCCTGGCTGGTGTGGCTCAGTGGATTGCACCCTGGCCTGTGAACTGAAAGGTCACCAGTTCGATTCCCAGTCAGGGCCCAGGCCTGGGTTGCAGCTGGGTCCCCAGTAGGGGGCGCACGAGAGGCAAACACACACTGCTGCGTCTCTCCCTCCCCTCCTCCTCCCCCCTCTCCAAAGTCAATAAGCACGTCCTCGGTGAGGGTAGAAAAAGTTCCTGGTTGGTCACTGGACACAAGACACACAAAGATGCGGTCTGTGACTCCGACGACAGAAAGGGGTGGGCGGAGTTCTTCGGCCACCCACGGGAGTTACCACTTGAGGGTGTTACATGCAGTCTCCGTGGCAACCACACCGAACATAGGAATAGGGGACACCTAAGAGAACACGAGAAAAGGGATGGAAACGTTTCACTACCACGCCCAAGAAAACACCAACGGCGGGACGCAGGAAAGGAGGCTGCGAGCACGGGGCACCACGCACGGCCGCGGCGGTCTGCCCTGAAGCCACGGCGGGGCTGCACCCGGCCCGGGCCCACGACCTGAGGAAGCCAGGCTCGAAGGGACCGCGCGCTGCCTCTCACACGAGGCACCCAGAGGGGTCGGCTGCTCGGAGGCAGAAAGCCGGCCGGCGGGGGGAGGGGCGGGGGCGAGTGTCCCCGGGGGAGGGAGCCTCCGCCTCCGCTCTGCGCAGCGACCAGGCCGGAGCGCACGGGGCGGCCGCACAGCACTGCGCATGCGCGTGTCCCGCCGCCCGCTGCGTGCCACTGTGTGTCGCCAGAGCAAGAGCCCGGAGAGAGACAGAGACTCAACAACGTAACGACCAAACACCACGCTCGGGCTCGAGCGTGTCCTAGCTCAAAAATGCCGGCAATGAAAGGTGGTTTGGGGACATGGGGGCACAGCGGCGCGGTAACTAGGAAGGTTGTTAGCATCGCTCGTTCAGAGCAGCTGACCACGTCCTCACGGCCTCGCTCCCCGCGGACTGTGGGGGCCCCTCTCTGCCCTGGGACGGGACGGGACGGGACGGAAGACCTTGCCGTGTGGCCAGCGCTGGCTGATGGGCACTAGGAGGGGTAAGCCCAGGGTGGGGGGGGGGCAGGCATGTGGCGGGTCCCAGCGGCGGCCGGAGGCACACCTCGCTGCTGGTGCAGCTGCGAGCGCGGGAGCTGTTTGCTGGGCAGCGTCGAGCGGCAAGTGCTGCCTGGCGCAATGTTGGGCAGGTGTGGCAGTGTCTGCCCGACGCACCCGGTTTCACAGGGACTGTGAGGGCCGTGCCGTTGCTGGTTCCCTCCAAGGTCAGCAACGGCGGGCAGGTCGGCAGACGAGGGAAACACTGACAACAGGGGCAGGGGGTACACGGAGGGGCGTCCACAGCATTCTTCCTGCTTCTCGCTGCGCTCCAGAGATTTCTTAATAGAAAAGCATCAGCCCTGGCTGGTGGGGCTCAGTGGACTGAGCGTGGGCTGTGTCCCAAAGGGTTGCCGGTTCGAATCGCAGTCAGGGCACATGCCTGGGTTGTGGGCCAGGTCCCCGGCTCGGGGCACGTGAGAGGCAACTGATCAATGTGTCTCTCACGCACTGATGTTTCTCTCCCTCTCCTTCTCCCCCCATTCCTCTCGCTCTAAAAATAAAATCTTAAAGAAAGAAAGAATCAATTCAAATTTGCACAGCAAAGGAAACTCTCAATGAAACACAAAGGCTCCTGGAGAATGTGACATTCATAAATCGTGTGTCTAATCAGGGGCAACATCCAGACGTATAAAGAGCTCACACAACTGAATAGCAAAAAACCCCACAGTCCAAACGAAAAGCAGGCAGAGGACTGAACAGACACTTCTCCAAGGAGGACACACCGTCGGTGTGGCCAGGAGACACACGAAGAGATGCTCAACGTCACCGATCATCAGGGGGATGCGAAGTGAAACCACAAGGCGCTCCGGCCACCCCCGGGAACGGCCGCCATCTGTGGATCAACCAGCCCGGGCTGGTGAGGACGCAGGGGAGGGGCCCTCGCCCACTGCTGGTGGGAAGCAGCATGGAGGGTCCTCAAAAATCAAAGATGGATCTGCTGTACGACCTGCGACCCGATGCCGGGTGTTGATCTGAAGGAGATGAGGTCGGA
The DNA here is from genome assembly GCA_004027475.1 of Anoura caudifer. NCBI lineage: Eukaryota > Metazoa > Chordata > Mammalia > Chiroptera > Phyllostomidae > Anoura > Anoura caudifer. The sequence continues at coordinate 6,780 of PVKU01008326.1, forward strand.
GGCTTGGAGAGGGGCAGCCCGGGGTCACGGCAGCGTCACTCCCGACAGACCAGACACCGTGCAGCCCAGGCACCCACTGGCGCTGGCGGAGGGTGGGCACAGGAAAGGCCGGATGAGCACAGTGGGGCAGCATTCGGTCCCTGGGAGGAAGGGACGTGGCCGCGTGCAGCACAGACAGACCCTGAGGGCAGGAAGCCAAGCTGGAGGGAGACAAGCGCCCCGCGAGCGAGTCTGGAACACTCGATCCACTGAGAGACAGGGGGTTGGTGGCAGGGAAATGGGTGAAAAGCACCAAAAAGCACAAACTTCCAGTCACAAGACCGGCAAGCGGGGGGCGTGGGGGACGGCGTGGTGACTGTGGTTTGGGGGGCACCTCGGAGCTGCGAGGAGGACCTGCCTCTCCTGGGGAGCCCTGAGGTCTCCCCCGGCACCGGGGTCGCCCTGCTTCCCAGCGTGGACAGAGGTGCACACCCTTCTCAGAGGGCCCTGCTGGCGGCCGCAGAGCCCCCCTGCCTGACCGGAGCTGCGGCTGGGCCTGGGGCCGGGGCGGGGACGTGGTCCCTCTCGCCCTCCCACTGCCCACCAGACCTCCCCGAAAACCCCAACGTGGCCAGCCCAGAGCGTACGGAGCACTGCTTGGTGGAGCACTTCAGTGGGACAGCAAACCTGCCCGTCTGAGCCAGAAACGAGATGCTTCCTTCCAGGTCTTTATTGATCTGAAAAACAGAGTCGACTGGTATGAGCACCTGTGGCCCTCCCGGCGACACGTCTGATGTCTGGTAAGCATGGCTGTGCCACCTGCCGGCCCCAGAGGGGCCGCAGCCCAGCCAGAGCCTGCGGGACAGCCCCTCGCAGGCATCCCGACACAGGGCTCCCACCGGTCACACCGCCGCCAGGGTTCCGTCCAGCATTTGGGGACACGCAAGCATGTGTTAGAGACAAAACAGCAGAGGGGGCCCCACGTGAGTCTGCCGAGAGGCCATGCGCCCGTCCGCCCTCGAGACGCGAGTCCACGGAGCTGGGGAACAGCCGGAGGCCGACGCCACCCCCACCCCCTTCCCAGCTTCTGGTCTGGGAGCCGACACGCACCATGGGCTTGAAGGTGACGAGCACTTCGCAGGACATGCCGGCCGACATGGGGCCAGGGGGGTCGAAGCTGCGGGCACAAGGACACGCTGCACATCGGTGGTCACGTCTTTCCCGAAGGCGGTGGCTCCCGTCACGGGCCATGTGGCCCCCGGCGGGGAGGCCCTGCAGAGTGGCCCCTGCCTGCCCAGAGCTGCCGGGCCGACGGCCCCTCCCACTGTTCCGGGCACTGCGCCCGCTGCCTCCCCGGGCCCAGCCCACAGGGGCCCTGCAGTGACATCTGAGTGGGTGGGTGACGGAAGGAAGGAAGGAAGGAAGGCGCGGATGGGCAAAGTCCGCAGGGGCTGGAGCCCGCAGGAAGGCCACTGCAGGGGCAGCAGTGGCCACGGTTGCCCTGGGGCCGAGGGCCTGGAGCTTTAGTACCCATGTGAGGGGTGGGTGCTGGGGAGGGGGCCCCAAGTTCAAGAACGAGCTCCGCAGGGAGACGTGGAGGGGGTCAGGGGTCTGGCCCCTGGGGCAGGGGGACGCTCCCCAGAGGAGTCAGCACAGCAGGACCCGGCCCAGAGCCCTGAGCTGCAGGGGGCAGCATCACTGACTGAACACAGGGCCACAGCATGAGGAGGGGACCGGATGCTGGAGAAACCCCAGCTGGTTCCAGAAACTACTTAGGACTTCTGGCAACGAGAAGTACGGTGCCTGAAGGAAGGGACTTGGCGAGAGTCGGAGCAGCCACTCCGCGGCAGCTGGCAGGGGGGTGGGGGGGTGAGTGGAGTGTCAGCTGAGGAAGCCGGAGCAGCACTTGGGCACCGGTGTGGCCAGGGGAGGGCGGGACAGAGGGCTCCGGCCTGAGGGATGGAGGGTGACGCCGTGACACAGGGAGAGAGCAGTAGCAGCGGTGCCAGCCTGGCCAACCTGAATCCCGGGGAAGCCGGGCCGGACGGAGGAAGCCGCACCAGGCCCGGCGCAGGGCGGGTGGGGGGGATGGGGACGGGGCGGGGCCACTCCCGGCACCAGCATCAGAGACCCCAGGACGAGGGGTGACAGCAGCTGCGGCCAGGCAGGACCGGCCCGGGGCCCCGCCCGCCCGCCCGCCCGCACCCGCTCACTCGATGTGGACGAAGTCCCGGAGATGCTCGTCCACACCCTCCAGCTTGCAGTAGTTGATGGTGTAGGTGGCGTTTATGAGAGTCATCCTCTTCTTGTACACCTTACCGACGTCAAAGTCCTGGAGAGACCGGAGAGGCCGTCACCGAAGCCCCCCCGGGGCCATGTCGGCGGTAGGGGGCGGCGGCGCGCGGCAGGCGGCATCTGGGGAAGGCTGCCCCTCTGCGGGGCATGTGGGGCGTGTGCCCGGCTGGCGGAGTCTGAGGCAGGAAGCAGCTTGCTGGGGACCGCAGGTGGCAGCCGGAGGGGAGGGCTGGGCAGCACCCTGGGGCCCACAACCCCTGCCGGGTCTCGCTCACCGCCACACACTCCCTGAGGAAGGGTCTGGTCGCCCTCGGCACCAGGCAAGGACAGTGCTGCTGTTAGCCCACCGCCCTCCCAGGGCCCGGGACCGCGGCGGGCTCACCTTGAAGTGGATGACTTTGGGCTTGCTGTTGAAGGGGCGACCTTTGAACTCGCGCCCCGACACCACCTGCCTGCGGATGAGCCCACTTCGCAGCCGCTCCATGGTGCGGGCCAGAATGTCCTTGTCCATCTTGGTCCCCCCCACAGGCTTTCGGTCCACGTCCTCCTCGGGCACCTGGGGGTCACAGGGACAGCGGCCTGCACTGGAGAGCGAGGCCTGGCCAGGGGAGGGAGATAGGAGCGAGCGGCGCAGCCGGGCCAGGAAGGCCAGGGCCTGGGCTGCGCGCGCCCACACGGAGAGAAAGAACCCGGAGACAGCCAGGGGCCCAGCAGCCATGCCAGAGACGCCCGCCGGGCAGGAAGGGGCTGAGGCATAAAATCAGCCGGGGAACAGTTTTCACGCAGCTTTGCGGGGAGCAGCCCTCGCTCTGGGAGCGCGGACACGGGGCCTCCAAGACAAAGACAGCAGCCGGGCCCAGGCCTGCCTCCCCGACAGTCCTCCCGGTCCACTCGGGGTCCCAGCTGGGTCCGCAGGAGCTGATGCCGGCCAAGGAGCTGGGTGTGCTGCGGCCTCGCTGTCCCGGTCCTCAGGGGCCCGCCCCCCGGCCATCCTGTTCTCAGGCCTGGCCAGCCAGGCTTCCCCAGAACCAGCAGCGCCAGTGCGGACTTGCCCTGACCGCGCAGGAGCCAGTCTGTTCGCAGGCCAAGCGTGGGTGGGGCCCACCCAGGGTGCGGCCTGGCCAAGGCCAGGCCGCTGCAGGGACCCGGCCGTAGCCGGTGGCAGCTGTCCTGCGGGGGCCCCGGACACTGGCTAATTCCTTGGCTCATGAAGCTGCGTCTGCTCCTGCAGAGTCAGGGTGGCCAGCACCCTGGACGGCCAGTGTGCCTTGAGAAAGGCGCCTTCTCCTGGAAACACGTTCACCAAAGACTCAGCAGAACGAAATTAGGATCGTCCCACCCTCGCGTCCCCTGACCATGTCCCTGCACACGTGGCCGCCCAACGAGGCAGCGGGAACGTTCGGGACCGTGGTGTGCACATCAGTTCCTGGAAGGTTCTTGGGAGGGGAGGCCGGTTCGGGGGAGGGAGGCAGCTGGGTGGCGAGGACACCCTCAGCCCAGCAGCCCCGGGCCAGGCCACAACGGGGGTGCTGGGCCCGGGAGGACACTCGGGAGACGGAGGCAGGTGGGGAGACAGCCCGGTGGCCAGCGGCGGTGACCCGGAAGCACGAGCACGGGTACCTGGTGCAGCTCGTAGTCCCTGTTCCAAAGCCCGGGGATCTCCGGCTCAGCCAGGGTGTCGTCCTCACAGCCGGCGCTCCCAGGGTGGCCCTGGACGGACTCACTGGAGATGCTTTTCACCAGCACCGAGGGCTCGGGGCAGGGAGCACCGTCGTCCTTCTGCTCAGGCACAGGGACGGGAGCGGACTGTGCCAGCCGGCAGGAAGGGGGCTCCTCCCCTTCCCCGGGGGCCAGGGGCACACGGCTCGCTGAGTTTCCCATTTGAAGCACAAGCACCCTTGCACGTGGTTGCACACTTTTCTCCAGCGCCCGCAAAGGCAGCCTCCTGTTGGTGGCTGTGACCCTCAGCGGGATGGTGTCTCCGGCTGTCCCTGAAAACACCCCACCTGGACAGCCCTCACGCCTAAGGAGGGGTCAGAGCGCCCACGCCAGACGGGATGCCAGAGGGAGGTCAGGATGGTGGACGGGCTCCCAGGGAAACGGGGCAGGGGCAGCCCCTGGCGGCAGCTGGTCAGAGGCTGCGAGGGGGGCGCGGGCAGGTGACTGTGAACTGAGCCCGGGCCTGGGGAATACCTGAAATGCTCGGTCAGGTGAGGGGAGGGATGGGAGGAGGACGACAAAGAGGAAAGCTGCCGGCCCGGGGGGCTCGGGGCCTTGGGTCACAGGCGACACCCGCACTGGGGTGGACTCGGCGCAACCCTGACCCTGGCCCAGGCCCATGGCTGACCTTTGGTCTTGACCTGCTGACTGGGGACAGCTGAGGCAGCCTGAGTCAGTGGCTCCCCTGGCTGATGAGGCACAGTGACCCAAGACTCGTCCCCTGCACCTGAGCTGTCACCCAGGCAGGCCAGCTTCCAGGTGGACACCATGGGGCCCCCCCTCCCCGGGTCCTGACACCACCCTGCATCCCTCAGAGGGAGCCACAGGGTGGGGGGGCATTGGAACACACCCGCCCCCCGCCGGGGCTGCCTGTCAGGGACAGGAGGCTGCCGAGGCTTCTCCGAGTCCCTGTGGCACCCCCACAGCGGTCTCTCTGCTCCTCCGCAGGGGCGAGCGCGGTGCCTGCTCACCACCGGGCAGCAGGGTGTGCAGGGGACCCGCCCCTCACTGAGGTCGGCGATGTAGTCCCACGTCCTGTCTCTCAGGGTCGGCTGGACCGGGGCCGCGGCTGCGGCTGGAGAATGCAGCCTCCTCTTCCTGCTCTCCTCAGCCGCCTCCTTCAAAATCCGACTCACGATCTCCTGCTTCCTGAGCCTCTGCTCCTCCTCAAAGGCACTGGGAGAGCATCGAGGGCTGAGAGCAGGCGCCCAGCCTCTGGGCGCTGGAGCTGGGCTGCCTGCTTGCTGGCCGGGCCCTCTCCAGCCCTCCCCGAGCACAGGCCTGTGCTGGCGCCGCGTGCCCCTCACCCCAGCCCTGCCCCTGGGCACCCAGGACGCGAACCTCCGCCCAGTCCAGCTCCCACAGTAAACCCTGACCCTTCACGAGCAGCCCCTGCTCCTGGTGTCCAGGCTGGTGGCCAGGGTGCCCTGCCACAGCACTGGGGTGAGGCCACCCCTTCCCTCCCTCAACTGCTCCTCTGGGCCCTCCTGGGTGCCAGGCCTGCCCCAGACTAAGGGGCTCAGAGGATCCCCCACCAGGGTGGGATGATGGCAAAATTCTGGAGGTGACCCTCAGGGCCCCACAACTGCCCACGACTCCCAGGAGGGGGCCAGGAGGCCACGCCTGGCCAGACCCTCACAGCGCGCCTTTGCGGGAGTGGGGGTGGGGACTAGGAGTGGGGGAGGGACGGCCGCCAGACAGGACTGGAGAGGGGTGGGCAGAGACCTGGGCCTAGGGTCTGAGGGGGCCGCTCCTGGGCGAGGCCTGTGGGGACCCACATGTCTCAGGGCGGGGTGCCGCCTGGGGAGCTGTGTGCGGGGACCTGCAGGGCCAAGGGGGGCCTCAGGGTGAGTCACAGGGGTGTGGGCTGAGCTGAGAAGGCAGCCCTAAGTTCTGCTTTGGGGAAACCAGAGGGTGATGCCCAAGCCAGGCATCTGGCAGTGCCCAGGGGCGGGGCAGGGCAGAAGCAAGGAGGGGCCCGGGGCAGCTCCTGAGAGAGCAGGCCAGGACCCCGAGGGTCAGTGCCAGGGGCAAGGCGGGCCCACGGAACTATGCCCCAAGGCCCAGAACAGGCCCTGCCTGATCGGGCAGGTGAGGGGCAGGGGTCTGGAAAGGGGGCTGTGAAGGGAGGGGCTTGGCAGGAATAGGGGCGGGCTGAAGCCCAGTGTCTGTAACCTACAGGCCTGTCCTGGGGAGGCCCAAGGAGAGATGGGCACCCCTCGCCCCCCCACCGCATCTGCCCGCCCGCCCCGCCCCCGGGATGCCCCGCCCCAGACAGGCACCTCCTGCGAGCTCACCGGTTCTGGGCCTCCAGCTCTTGGCGCCGGCGTTGATGGAAAAGGTGCCTGAAAGCGTCCCCACCCTGGGCCAGAACTGCCTGCTTCTCAGCCTGGGTCCTTTGCTCAGCCAGCTCTGCCTTGGCCTGACCCCAGGCCTGAAACTTGCGGAGGGTTTCCTTGGGGACAGAGAGCACCGAGGTCACAGGACCAGCAGGTGGGCACATGCACACTGGAGCCTGCCCCGCCTGGGCCCGCGGGGCGACCTGAGCCCGCTGTGCCTGGGGCTGGCCCGCTCCCCCTCCACTGCCCCGCTCTTCCTGGTCGCCTTTGTGCGGGCCGACCCCCTCCCATCTCGGCTCTCTTGGCCAGCGGCACACCCTCGGGCCCCGGGGAGGCCATTTCCTCCAGGAAGACCCTGAGCCCACGGGACCTTGTCTCCCCTCTTCCCACAGGACGCAGCCCCACGGGCACGGGGCCGATGCTTTCCTCCTGCCCGACCCTGAGCCTGGCCAGGGGTCTGGGGTGGGTGCTCCGTGTGTCCCCACGGAGCGACCGAGTCTCGCGAAGAAGACTCGGGAGGCACTTCCGAGGAGCAGGGTTCACCAAGGTGGGTGGGCTGCTGCCTGGTGGGGTGCAGGGTCCCTGGCTGCTGCAGGGTCCACCAAGGTGGGGTGCAGGCTGGGTTGGGGCCCTGAGGGGTGAGGCTGCCCTGCCAGGAGGGTGGGGGTGGGAGCGGGGCGGGCGCCTACCCGGTTGGCACTGATGCTGCTTTTCAGGGCCAGCACGGCGTCCATGCGCCGCCTCAGGTGCTCACGGGTCTGTGCCTCCTGCTCCCTCTCCTGCTCCCGCACCCTGGGGAAGGGGCGCTGTCAGCTGGGTGGTCCCAACCTGGGAACCCTCCTGAGGACGCCGACGGGTGTGGACAAAGCGTGGCGGAAGCCCGTGTTTCCTGCGTCCTGTGGTCCTGCTCTGGACACGCCAGGCAAGCAGCTCAAAACCAAGCACGCAGATTTATTCCTACTTGATGATAATGTGACTTCAATGGCAAAGGCAGGCAGGGGACCCGGGTGCTCGGACCCCCCTGTACCCCCCAGCACCCCCCGGCACACCGACCTTCCCAAGGAGGCCTTCAGGAACTTCACCGCTGTCCTGTGGTTCTTCCTGGCGTCGTCCAGCAGCTTCTGGTGGCGGAGCCCGTTCTCCCACTGCAGGTGCAGCGCCTTCCTGCCGGCCGCACACAGCGCTGACCCCCAGCTCGCGCCCACCCGCCCACCCTCACATCCACCACCAAGGGAACAGCGCCTGCTGTCCTCGGTGATGCGGGGCGGACCCGGCACCTCAGGCAGCGGGTCAGTGGCCGCCTGGGGAGCCCCAGAGGGGTTGGGGGAGCCCGGGGACCAGGACCAAGACCACATGGGTGAGGGCCCAGGGGGCTTAGGACCCACAGAGGTGGCAGCAGGGTGTGGCCAGGGTTGCATGAGGCAGCATGGGAGGTGCCTCCTGGCTTCTAGAGGCCCCTGGATACAGATGGAGCCAAGTGACGGGGGAGAGTCTGGGAACAGAGGGGCACACGCACAGGCTGACACGCAGGGGGGGCCAGAGGGGGACGCACACCCTTCAGTGGGGGTGCTGGGTCCCACGGCTTGTGACACATTTACAGATGCTCATCCTGCCCAGAGGCAGGGGCCGGGGCTGGGCAGGGACTAAGCCTCAGGTGCACAGGGAGCCAGAGTGGGGAGTGTGGAGTGGGGTGTGGGGAGGGCGTCTGGGGTGGGGCAGGGCTGTGGTGGGCGGGACCCCAGACAGGAGGCCAAGGAAGAGGTGAGGCCAGGCCTGCAGGTCCAGGCCACCCACCTGGTCCTCAGCAGCCGGTTCCTCTCTGCCTTCCTCCCAGCCTCCTCCTCCCTGCGCAGCTGCTCCGCCGCCTGCACCTGCCGGCGCCCCCTGGTGGCCTCCACCTCCTCCCAGGCAGACTTCCACTCAGCCTCCAGCTGGCCCTCCCGGATCTCGATGTGCCACATGGTGCTCCTGGTGAGGGGGAGACATTTCTCTTTAGGTTGGCAAAGGGGTTGGTGACCTGTGTCACCCACCCCAGGGATCTGGGAGGGCCAGGGCACCCCACACTATGAGTGGCCATTGGGCACCTCTGACGGGTCAGCGCCTCCTCTGAGTCCGCTGGGCCTGCAGTCGCTGGACCAGGCCGGCCCATCACTTGCATGGCTGCCCGCCCTGCCTCCGTCACCCCGAGTCCAACCGGGTGGAACCTGGTTCTCCACTTCTGAAGCGTCCGGGGGCCCGGGGGGAGGCACTACCTCTGAAAGGGGCTCCCGTGGCACTGGGAGGGGGTGGCTGGGGGCCACAAGCAGGTGGAGGGGGTGGGCCAGGGCCACAGGGGCAGAAGCCAGGGTCTGGGCACAGAGTGGGGGCAGAGAGTGAGCTCAGGGTCTCAACACAGACAGACAGACAGACGGACGGATGGGAGCGGCCCCTGCACTCACTCGCTCTCCCTCAGCACGGCCCGGATCTTCGACTGCAGGTCCCTCTCGTTCTGCAGCTCGGTGCCCAAGCGCCTGGACACGGCCTGGAGGCGGCCCACAGCCGCACTGAGGGCCGGGAGGACGGTGGGGACCGTGTCAGAGCCCGAGTCCCGGGGGGCAAGCCCCTGCGCAGCTCCAGCACAGGGGACTGGTTCCCCCCGGGGCGCAGCCCCTCGGAGCAGCGGGCCCCTCCAGGTTTGGGGCCGGGAGGCACCCGCATGCTCGGTGAATGACTGGAAGAGCCCAGTGGCCAAAGAGTCACTGAGACACCGTGTGGGCTGTAAGTTCTCTCGCTTCACCCCCCACCCGCCCTGGGGGAGCTGCACCGCCACTCCAACCAGTTCTGATCCCAGGCAGGGCCATTTCCACCTGGGGGGGAGGGGCGGGGCCCCACGGGGCCTCCTCACCTGGGCAAACCCAGCCCAGGGGTCACCCCCTGCCCCTCCCTGCGCGGCCCCCAGGACGCCCACCCCTCTCCCTGGGTGGCTCCAGTGGGTTTCGCGTTCTCTCGACCCAGAAAGTTCTTTCCCCATCACTGCACAGCAGCTCATGTTTGTCACCAGGACCCAGCCGGGAGGTCACTTCTTCAGGGAGCCCTCCCCTGGCCCCCTGCTTCCAAGTGACCAACTCTCCTGGCCTCCAGTCCTGGTGACCAACCGGTGGTGGCTGTCCCCTCCGGGTCGCGTCCCTCTCTCACACTCAGCGGGAGGCTTGTCCCTCCCGGGGGCCGCCCGCCCACCCCGCCCGCCGGCAGAGCAGGACCTACATGTTGTTGGCCTCTCTCTCCGCGGCCGTCTCAGCCGCCACGCTCTCCTGCTGCTTGGCGATGAGGTCCATGCGCTCGCAGCAGGCACGCAGCTCCTCCCTGGGGTTGAAGCCGGACTCTGGGGAGTCGGTCTGGAACCCGGCCCCCGGCCTCCCCCGCACCCCCACCACCCCAGCGTCAGGAGGCGGCCAGGGCCGGTGCCCGCGGTCACGTCCTCTCCAGGGGTTTCTCTGGCGCCAGCCACGCACGCAGGGTCTTGTCCATTTTCTGAAAGCCCTGCTGGGGGTCCACCCATGTGACCTGCACCCGGATGGGGTGACTGTGAACCAGCACAAGCAAGGAGCTCAGGCCCTGAAGAGCCCCCGGGGAGGCCTGGGGGCACAGGGGACACTGCCTGAGCCTCGCCAGGGGTCCAGACCGCAGACCGTTGGACAGGCAGGCCAACGTGGGGCCTGAGCCGGACCCCGGCTCTGCACGTCCCTCTGCGGGGTGCCTGCCCCTCGGTCACAATAGCAGAGCACGGCTCGCAGCGCCGGCTCCGAAAGGCGTCTGGGGACAGCAGGAGCTGGCTGTCCGGGGCCCTGAGGGTGTCCTGGGGTGGGGCGCGGCGCTGAGGCCACGCAGGGGAACGCCTGGGACGTCAGGGGCCACCGAAGTGTTCAGGAGTCAAGGGCCGTGACGTCTGCAAGTTGCTTTCAGACAACGTAGCAAAGAACCACCGCAGCCCCCACCAGACACACGTGCACCCAGGCACGGCGGTCGGGGGCCGCCAGCGACACGTTCCCAGCTTTGCCGCGTGTCCGCGTGGGTGCCGCCGCTGACCAGGCAGGGAGGTGACCGGGGCACGCTGCCGGGCCCGCCCCCCGCCCCGGCTCACCTGGCCTTCCGAATGGAGAGCTCCTTGTCCGCGCGCAGCGCGGCCAGGCATCCCAGCTCCTTCCGCAGCAGAGGGGCCCGGGCCCCGGCCTGGGCCGCCACCTTCCCCCTGGCATCGGCTTCCGCCTTCTGTGCTCTCCTGGGACTGGTGCAGAAAGGACGCCGGCTGCCACCGCGCGGCCAGCAGGCCCTGCATGGCTGGTCCCCCTGCCTGGGGGCCCCGGGAGGACAGCGGCTGCCCGCCCACCCGTGCTCATTACCGACAGTCCTCCGAGGCAGCGTGGGCCTCAGCTTCCCGAGCAGCAGCTTCCACCCTGAACTCCAGGTCCTCCCGGCCATCGCTTTCTAGAAACCAAGGTGACGGATTTAAAAAAAAAAAAAAAAAAAGCAAAGCAGATCAAGACATTTAAAACTGAAACTCGAGAATAAACCGTGACAAGCTCAAACTTGGGCACCGATGGTGAAGGCACCCCAGAGCAGTGGTTCTCAAAGAGCGGTCCGAGGAACCCTGGGGGGGCCCCTGAAACATTTTCAGGGGCTCTGCAGAGTCAGAACTGTTTTCACGACAACGCAGAACGTCGTTCGGCTTTTTCGCCCTTGTTTCCCGAGCGCACGGTTTTCCCGGGGACGCGTGACCTGTGACATCGCAGCAGGTGTGGGGATCCTGTCTTCTGCCGAACCAGACTCTTTTGGGCCCGTGGAGTCGGCCCATTATTGCTGTTCCAAGTGAATCGCTAGAAGTCTCCTCAGCAACACGGGAAGGTGCAGCCCACACAGGCGGCGCTCCGCGGGCCTTCGGTGGCGTGCGAGCCTGCAGAGGTCCACCACGGACAGCAGCCGGAGGACGCCGCAGATGCCGCGGACGCCGCGGGCATCGAGCACCACCACACCGCTGCCGGTCCCCACAACCGCGGCCGGAGGGGCGCTCAGAGGCACCGGGGCGACGCGCAGCCGCAGGAGCGGGAGGGGAGACAGCGGGCGAGAGAGGCTCCGTGCTGGGGAGACGGGCCAGCGTTGGAGCAGCGCTGAGCGGCCGCGCGCGGACAGCGGGCCAGGAAGCGCCTTGTTCCCAGGGCCCACCAGGAGCACCGGGGGCGCATCTGAGAAAAACCTCAGACCACCAGAGACTAAAAACCAATCAGACCAGTGTGGCCCAGTGGGCTGGACGTCAGCCTGAAGAGCTGAAGGTCACTGGTTCGATTCCTGGTCAGGGCAGGTGGCTGGGTTGAAGGTTCTGTCCCCAGTTGGGTGCACACGGGAGGCGACCGATCGATGTTTCGCTCCATCTCTTTCTCCCTCCCTTCCCCTCTCTCTAAAAATAAATAAATTAAAAAAAAAATCTAAAAGCCTCCAGAAAAAAAAAAATAGGTCACACTCAAAGGGTCGGGATAAAAACGGCGTTTCGTTTCCTCGCAGAGGGGCAGAGTCGGGCCACGGCCACGGCCACGGCCCAGGTTCTCAGCCTCGCTCTGTCTGCGAGACAGACACCGCGATTCAGAGGCCGCGTGCGGGCTGGACACCGACCTGCAGCACCCTCCTCCCCGCGTGGGGCCTGGTCCAGACGCCCCGCCTCGGGCTGCAGACGCGCACCTTCTTCCATCTTGGGAAGCAGGAATGAGCTAGAAAAAAATTACAAAATATAGATGAACAAGAGCACACGTTATTAAAAAATAACCTACGCGACTGGATTTCATAAGAATTAACAACTTCTCTTGCACAAAGTCCTCACAAAAAGGCACAGGCAAGCCACAGGCTGGAGGAAACGCCCGCAGCGTGGACGTGAGCCACGGGGCGCGGGTCCGGAACACGCAAGGACCCTCGACACCCACAGAGGCGTGCAAACGCCCACCGAGGGGCGAGCCGTGGGGGGTGGGCGCTGCGGAGGGGGATGTGCACGTGGCCGAGCGCCGGGGAAACTGTGACACCCACCGTCCCTCGGGGAAGGCGGGTCAGACCACGCACCGGAGCCACCGCCACGCGCTAGGACAACGCCGGGGTCGGAACCGCTGAGAGGGCTCAGCGTGGGCCCACGCGCAGAGCGGCCGGCCGCTCACACTCGGCTGCTGGAGCACCAGGGGCAGCTGCTCGGAAACACGCGGGAACCACAGACCCAGCAGGCCCTCGAGTGGTTACCACGTACAAAAGGAAGTTCACCAAAGGTGACCTCCGGTCAAGATGGCGGCACGGGTACACACAGCTCGCCTCCTCAAACAACCACATCGAAATTACAACCAAATTAGAGAGCAACCACCACTCAGAACCGTCAGAAATCGAGTTGAATGGAAGGCTGACGACGACAGAATTAAAGAAACCACATCCATCCAGCCTGGAAGGAGGGGTGCAGACGCACAAGGGGCTGGTCCCACACCCACGTGTGCTGGGTAAAAATTCGGGAGGGCTATCTCGGGAGTGAGGAGTCCCAGCCCCACACCAGGCCCCCCAGCCCAGGGTTCCAGTGCCAGGAAGATAAGTCCCCATAATTTCTGGCTGCAAAAACCAGCGGCGATTGAGTCATTGGAAGAAAGAGCTGAGGCCCCAAGCAGTCAGTTCCCCTTAAAGAGCCCACACACGGACTCATCACTCAGACGCACTCCCCCTGAGCTCCAGCATCAGGGTAGCATCTTGAAAGGCACCAATGGCACACAGGGAGAAACGAGGGTCTCTGGTACCAGGGCGAGAGCTGGGAGACAGTTTTCTCCCAGGCAAAAATGAGAGCAGAGGCCCCCGTCCCCTTTCTGAGCCCTGCCCCACCCCACAGAGCCTCAGAGCTGGCAGGCAGGTGCCCTACCTGAGTCTCTATCAGCCTGTCTAACGCTGTTTGGCCTGCCTGGAGGTCCCCTAAGACTGATCCCACCCCAATTACGGCCCACCCGAGCTGTTAACAGTGGCTTTTCCATATGAATGGCTGGTCTTGACTCATGCCTCACAACTTCCTAACTCCCCTCAAACAAGCAACAGTGAGCCTCCAGCCCCCCCATCTCTTGCTTAGTGGCCCCAGGCCCAGCACCAGCAGCAGCCAGGTTCCCAGCTTGGCTTCGCCTGGGAACCTCCAAGCCCGACACAAGTAGCAGCCATCTCAGACGGCTGGGTAGCTCATGCAGCATGGCCCCTGGCAGGACGTGGAGGGGGCTGAGCTTGGCCTGCACCGTCTGGGAAACCCAGAGCCTGAGCACCCAGTGGAGGATACAGACATGTCAGAGCGCCACCGCCCTGCCCCCGCACAGCTGACCCTCCTCGGAGGGCGCACCTCGAGTACCCAGCTTGGGGGACAGGGGAGGCTGTGCCACTGGACCCTACGGGACACCGACCACATTAGGCCACACTAGCAAGACACAGAGTCAAAGCAGCTCTACCTATTACATAAAAGCAAACACAGGGAGGCTGCCAAAATGAGGGGACAAAGAAACATGGCCCAGATGAAAGAACAGAACAAAAGTCCTGAAAAAGAGCTAAACAAATTGCAGATAAGCAACCTATCAGATGCAGAGTTCAAGACACTGGTCATAAGGATGCTCGAGGAACTGAGTGAGGACTTCAACAGCATAAAAAAGATCCAGTCAGAAATGAAGGGTACACTAATTGAAATAAAGAACAATTTACAGGGAAACAGCAGTAGAGTGGATGAAGTAAATTCTCAGAAAAGTGGATGAGAATCACATCAATGATTTGAAAGATAAGGAAGCAAAAAACAACCAATCAGAACAACAAGAAGGAAAAAGAATCCAAAAAAACGAGGACAGTATAAGCAGCATCTGGGGCAACTCAAGCGTTCCAATATTCGCATCATAGGGGAGCCAGAAGGAGAAGAGGAAGAGCAAGAAATTGGAAATCTACCTGAAAAAACAATGACTGAAAACCAAATTCCCCAATTTGGTGAAGGAGACAGACATCAAGTCCAGGAAGCACAGAGAGGCCCAAACAAGACAGATGCAAAGAGGCCCCCTCCAAGACACATCATAATTAAAATGCCCAAAGGTTAAAGGTAACGAGAGAATTTGAAAAGCAGCGAGAGAAAAGAACTTAGTTACCTACAGGGGAGTCCCCATCAGACTGTCAGCTGATTTCTCAAAAGAAACTTTACAGGCAAGAAGGGACTGGCAAGAATATTTAAAGTCACGAAAGGCAAGGACCTACAGCCAAGATTGCTGTAGCCAATAAAGCTGTCATTTAGAATCGAAGGGCAGATAAAAAGCTTCCCAGACAAGAAAAAACCAAAGGAGTTCTTCATCACCGAACCATTATTATATGAAATATTAAAGGAACTTATTTAAGAAGAAGATGATCAAAACTATGAACAATAAAAAGACAAAAATACAAATCTATATCAACAACTGAATCTAAAAGACAAATCAAGCAAACAAGCAGAACCGAGACAGAATCATGGATAAGGAGAGAGTTTCATGGTTACCAGGTGGGAGGAGGGTGGGGATGGGTGAGGAGGTGAGGGGACTGAGCAGCACAAATAGGTGGTCACAGAACAGCCGTGGGGATGTGCAGTGCAGCACAGGAAGTGAAGAAGCCAAAGAACTTACACGTATGACCCACGGATGTGAACAATGGTGGGGGGATGGCCTGAGGGCGTGGGGGGTGCTGGGTGGAGGGGGGCAAAGGGGGGAAGTGGAACTGTAAGAGCATCATCGATAAAATGTAATTTTGAAAAAAGTTCACAAAAGCACCGTGGCAGAGTTTTATAGCAACCGATGGATGGCTGCCCCGACCTGGGCACAGCCCAGCGGTCCGTCTCAGGAGAACGGAGGAGCACGCCATGGCGTCCCCACAGCGGAACCACCCTTGGTGACGACAGGAAGGAGTGAGGGCTGACACTATGAGGACGGGGCCCTGAAACATCGCGTCCAAGGAAGGAAGTCAGACCCCGGAGAGCGCACACGAAGCCCAAATGCTGGCAGGAGGCCTTGGCGGAACGGGACGCAGGCCCCGGACGCCGGGCTGGAGGCGGGGATGGGGCGGGAGGGAACCCAGCGGGCGGGCACGCAGGTGCATGCAGCTGTCACCACGCAGGAACCAACACGTGAGACGCGGGTGCGTCCCAGCACGTGAGCCGAAGAACACTCGTATATGGTCGCAGAGTTTCACCCCCACCACACTCTTCGTGTCGGGGATGCTGGCAGCTCACCCGGGGAGCTTGGCACGGAGGGTCACCTTAAACACCGAAGTCATGTTCGAGTTGCTGCTGACAAGTCTGTGTCTTGTTGCTTCATTTAGAAATTGCTTCAGGGCACCTCACCGGAAAAGGTGTTGAAAGCCCAATAATGGCTCCCGGGAACATCATCAATAATTCAACGCCATCATTAACTTTTACAGAGAAACAAATGCGCGTTCAAGTCCCGAGAGGCAGAAGTTGAGAGCATCTTGTAAAATACCAACAAGGTTCCTTCCCCGTGGAACGCCTGTCCCCTTACGAACGCGGGAGTGGCAGGGCCCCAAAGTCCTACAAGACCACGTGGTCGGAGCCACTCACCTCTGTGCTCAGGAATCCCAGGCGCTCACCCCGCCGGAGCTTGGTCGCCGCCCCAGTGGATGACAACAGAACTGCACAATGCACAGCCCCATTCAAACCACCCCCCACACACTCCAAACGTCCGGTTTGGACCACAGTTCCAGAGCGCAGGCCCCTGACCCCACTGCACCCTTACTAAACGGCAGTGGGGGTCTCGATTACTTTGTGATGTGACTGACCAAGGGCAGGCGGAGGAGAAACAGTTTCAATGCCACACATGAGGAGCAGGGGACACCTGGGAACCTGCCCGCAGGTGGTGCTGCCCCAGCCACAGGCAGAGCCCCCTGTCCCCCCAAACCCTGACCCTGACATAGGGTCAATGACAAATTTGCTGAATGTGCTTGAGAGAAGCAGCTGGAATTCCCACTTTGGTCATGCGTCTGGCCAGCTGCCAACTACCACACCAAAAACAGCCAAAAAATGCTGGATAGAGCTGTATTTGAATCGCCTAAGAATCTTGAAAAATTGACAAGAAATAAGAAATTATCAGGTCAAAACCCACGTGAAGGCAAGAATATAAATAGATTGAATGACCAAGCTAAAGGAAAACCGAGCTGGATCTTCCCGAGTTGGATTAAAAAATAGTAACAAAAAATCTAACTCTACTACTTAAAAAGAGACGCCTAAAGATGCACAGAAGCACCGCTGGTGCGGGTCAGGAAAAGGCACGCAGTGGAGAGACATGAGTGGGAAGCTGGCGGACTCCCCGAGAAACAGACAGAACGGCTTCGGCAAGAGGCACCGCCAGGTCCCTGCCAACCCGCGTGGTCCCAGACTGGACCCTTGGGCTCTCCTGACTTCATGGGATCAGCTGGCAAACACGCTTGACTTGGGCTGAGGGTGAGATGCAGGGACGCGTCCGGTCCCGCTCCTGCCCGGCGGGCACGCTGAGGTTACGCTGGAGAATGTCCTCACGTGTAGGAAATACTCTCTCCAGTACCTGGGGCAACAGGCCACCACGCAGGCAACTATGAAATGTTTCAGGAGACTATTTTTGTGCTGAACTTTTATGTAAATCTGGGACGGCTTGGAAAATTAAAAAAAGAATGTCTACAGCAGATTATTTACATGAAGCTTACACGCAGGTGGAGGTTGAAGATTGACGTCTTTCGGGGCCGCAGGGGTGGGGGTGGGGGGTACAACTACAGAGCAACCCGGGAACTGGAGCCTCCGAAGTCAGCCTGCGGTCCCGGGGACAGGCCCACGCGTGGCCAGGGCAGGCGGGCTGTCTCTGGGGTTGCAGACAAGGTTCCACTTCTAGACTGGGGCAGCGGCTACTGCTGTTCGCTCTACGCCCAGTCCTTACACTGCACACCTCAATTCCCGCACCATGTGTCTGCAGCGCCTCTGCCAGGGCAGCCCCGCTCATTACATCGCTCAGTGTCCGGCTCCCGGTCGCTGCTCAAGGACTGTTTGCCAGGCACCGAAACGGGAGCAGAAAGGAGCGTTCTCGGTGGGAAAACACAGCGGTAAAGACCTATCCACTTCCCAAAACAGGTTATGCATTTAAAACCAAGTTGGGTGACTCCGGAATCATCAGTTATCATCAGGTGGCCTTTGCTTTCGCCTGCCCAAACTCTCACGGTGCCACCTTACCAGCTGGGCTGAGCTCCGCTCAGTAGTTCCTGGAAACGCGATGTGAAAACACACGGCTCCGCGCAATGCCCAAGGCAGCACCCGCGCCCGGGGCTTCTGCAAGCCAACCGGCGAAGGTGTCGATCTGAGCCTGGGGGCGGGGGGGCGGCCACAGTCCCGGTGCCCAGCCCCAGGCTCCGGGCAAATGGACCCCCTTCCCGGCCGACCCGCTAAGATCTGGGTGGCACGGGATCTGCGCAGCGAAAATCCCGACCCCCACCCTCACGACGGTTCCTCCGGCAGCACGGGCCCCCTCGCCGTTGAGCTGCAGACAGCTCGCAGCGCGGTTTGGGGCGGCAGCTCCATAGCAACGGACCGCTCCAAGGAAGAGGGAGGTGCTCGCGCCGTGCAGCAGCCCCCCCACCAGCCAATGGCTCGGTCCAACCGCCGCGCCGCTCCCATACTCGCAGGTGGTTTGGTCCCGCGCGGGCGCCCCCAGGCGGGCACCGTGTGTGGCTGAGTTGGCGCGGCGTGCGCCGGGGTTGCAATGCTCCAGCCCTGCACCCCCAGTGGAGGCTAAGGCCAGGGGATGGAGGATCCGGGGTGCCCCGGCCACCAATCTTTCACAGAGGAGCCCAGGGCTGCTCAGCGGCCTGGCCGTCCTGCCAGCTTCTCTGAGGGTTTGGCCCAAACCTGTCAAAGCTTCAGTTAGTTGCTAAGTTGAGCAATTGGAGGGTTGAGCAATAGAATTGGAGAGCTGAGCAATAAAACCAGGACTCCCCACTTCTCTAAGTAGGGTGATGGGGCTGTCAGCCAACGGCTGCTGGTGTCCATTCAACACTAACAGGAGCCCCCAATTTGGGGTGCGGTGGAGAAAGAAACCAAGCGTGAACAGCTCCATCATGAAGCAACACAGCTAGAACACAGGCCGGACTAGGCGAGGGCCCTCCGCAGCCCTGGTGGCCCCACCTGTCCAACCTGGCCCACCCCCTCTGCCGAGCTCCCTGCTCTGTCCTGTTGGCGGTTCAGCTCCGCCACGGGAAACACACCTTGCCTGGAAAGACAGGACGCTTCTCCAGACCCCGCCCACCCCACCAGTGGGCAAGTGTGGACAGAAGTCCCTCCCCTGGTCTCCGATTGGTCAATCCTCATGCAAATGAGGGCTCAAAATTATCGCAGTTTGATTGGTTCAAAAGGCACTGTCCTCATTGGACAGAGTAGAACTGCTCTGCTGGGTGGGTGAAGATACTGATTGGTGGTAGGTTATGTATGCCTGGCTCTGATTGGATAGGCAAAGCCTCCATCCTATTGGTTGAAACAGGATTCCAGAAGTCCTTTATAGGGGCTGCTCAGAGGCTAGAAACACAGGGAAGGCAGCAGCTCAGTGCGGGCTGGTCCGTGGCGTGCAGTTTGCGTGAGAGGCCCCCGGGCAGAAGTGACTGCTAGGTTCTCCTTCACAAAATAAAACCAAATTGAGCGCAGGCCACCAGGAGCGTCTCCTAGTAGGTGCCCTCTCTCAGTGTCCGTAGGCTGCCAAGGGCCAGACTGGTCTGGATCGAACTGAGCTCCCCACGTGTGTGGTCCAGTCCCCCCCATTCTGTGGTTCTCTCACCGCGTGTCCGCCCTGCCTGGGGTGGGGGGCGGTTTGCAGCCGATCCCACGGGGTGGGGGGGCGGTGTTAAGCAAGTTCCCTCTCCCCAGTCTGCTCAGTGCCTGGACCTGGGGCAGGAGAGAGTTGTCCTGTCCCCTGCGTGGGCAGAGCCCCCCACCTCCCAGTACCCGGCCAGCAGGGGACCTGGGACTTGGACTTGGGCCGCTGGTCCCTGTGGGCTGCGACCCGAGGCTCCCGAGGCCTCAGGGAGGCCCAGGAATTTCCCTGGTACCACCCTGGGATGCCCACCCACCAGGGCCACCACCAAGCCTGGCCCAGAGCGCCTGACCCGTGAGAACGGCGGGCGTCGGCCCGCAGCGTCATGCCACTGCTGCCCTCGTCCCTGCTGGCGGTGCCCAGGTCTTGCCCCTCTCAGAGGACCCCCCCCCCCGAGTCGCCGGGGAAGCCAGGATCGCTTCTGCGAGAGTGTAACCTCCTCCCCTTCCCCAGCGTCCTGTCCCTGGGCCTTTCCGTCAAGTGGTTGAGACGGTGTCTGCGAAGGGAGGGATGGGCAGCAAAGGCCGGCAACACCCCGGGGAGCGTCTGGTGAAGCAGGTGGCAAGATGGATTTGGGACGGGGTCTCTCCCCGGCCCGCTGGCAGTGAGGAGCGCACCCCGGGCAGTGCGGCCAGCCCCCGTGTCACGTCACCCACAGGACCTGTGACCGAGTAAAGCCACGTATAGGCTAATTGGTGCAAACGAGAATTAGGATCCCAAAACCTGTCATCAGTGTTGTAGTGAAATGACTGTGAGCCAAACAATCGCCCGAGGGCAGGGTCCGTGTGGACGCCTCAGACAAGGTGGTGGCCCAGCGGTGAGACGTTCACCACTGAGAAATGGGGAGGGGGCTGCTGGCCCTCTGATCAGGAAGGAGGGCGATGGAGGCGGACGGAGGCATGTGCCAGCCCGGTAGTGAGGCCTGCCTGGACGGTGGCGCTGGCACCCCCCAGCGGGGTCCTGAAAAGCTGGAGGCAGCCGTGACAGGGGACCTGAGTGCGGAGGCCAGAGCTTCTTGGTGGTTGGCGCAGAGGCCCTCACCTGTCCCAGGGAGGAAGAGGAGAAGCCGGCAGTGAGACGAGAGCTGACGCAGTGGACACGCGGCGCCGTGGGGACAACTGAACGTCGGTGGAGCTGAGGTCACGGTGCCAAGGGCAGAGTCCTGGCCGGGAGCCCCTGGGGGTGGGGATATCTGGGTGGACGCCCCCAAGGGCTGGGTCTCCCCACGCTTTTCTGATGCTGCAGAGCCTTGAAGGTTGCTCGCCCCTCCCAGGAGACGCGCACCCATCCCTCATGTGGGAAGACACTGTGGAGGTCCCCAAAGGGCAACAGGGTGCCTTTCAGGATCCTGGCTGCCCGGCTGGTCATTTGGGACAAGTGGCAGCGTCTGGTTGGAACCAGTCGCTGGGACAGGCCCGCAGGCCAAGGAAGGGGTGGCACAATACAATACCACTTCAGAAGGCCGTCCACACCAACCTCATCCTGCGAGATTCTGTTCATGCGCGACTTCCAACAAGGAAACCCAGAGTGACAAAGGGCAGACGCTGGTTCTTGGGGACAGGGCTGGGAGACTGGGACGGCGGCCAAGGGGCAGGAAGGGGCGGAGATGAGCAACGCCAGGCTGTGATGGTGGCTCTACAGCGCCCCCCACAGCATGGACGCACAGTGGGTGGACTCTATTGCATGTAAATTACATCTCAATATAGCTGATTAAAAATAAAGTAAAATAGCCTTGGCTGGTGTGGCTCAGTGGACTGAGTGCTGGGCTGTGAACCGAAGGGTCGCCGGTTCGATCCCCAGTCAGGGCATATGCCTGGGTTGCAGGCCAGGTCCCCAGTAGGGGGACATGTGAGAGGCAACCTCACATTGATGTTTCTCTCCCTCTCTTTCTCCCTCCCTTCCCCTCTCTCTAAAAATAAATACACAAAATCTTTAACTAAATAAAAATAAAGTAACATAAAGCCTAGACTCCAGGCCACAACCCCCAGGGGCACAGGATCTGGTCCCCGTCTGCTTCCTCCCTGCGCCACAGCCCACAGGCCACATCATGTGCTTCTGCTTGCAGCCCCTTCCTGCCCCCGGGCCTTTGCACATTCCTTCTCTGCCTGGAGCACACCCGGCTCTTGATGTGGCTGGCATTTTCTCCAGGGGGGAGAGGTGCAGTTCAAGTGTCAGCTGACAGGTCACCACACAGAAAGGTCTCCGTGGACACCCTGTCCAGGTGCCCCCAGCACAGTTGCACAGTTGCTCCCAACTTCAGTTCCTTTTACCTTCATTTCCTTCACAGCGTGAGCTACATTCGAAGCGGGGTCTTTTCTGGGTTTACTCACTGGTGCCCCAGTTCTCGCCTAGAAGGTGAGCCCAAGGCCGGCGGGAGGCCTTGACTATCTTACTCACGCCCAACACCTGGATCGATACTTGGCACACAGTAGGGTGAATAATTACATAAATATCTGTTAAGCGAGTTTCGACCTGGTCTGTGTAGGGGCCCTTCTTGGAGAATTCTGTTGAAGGTATTTAAAGATGACTGCTCGTCTCTCTCTGACATGCTGCTTTGAGGCTCAGCATCAGGACCAGAGAGAGGCCAGGGGACCCACCCGGTGTCCTCCCCCACGGAGGGGCCCCCTGGCTGCTGGGGGCAGCAGCGGGACCGACCACCCGGCGCACAGCCTTCTGCAGGAGTGTGTGGCTATCATTCAGCAGTTGCATCTAAAGGAGGAGAACGTTTTCCTCACTTGATTGACAGCCTTTTTGTCAGGAATTGATAATCTGTGTGTAACACTTTCTATCACATCAAGTGATTCAAATTGCCACTTTAAAAAAAATCCATAAAATATGAGGACAGAATTCTGACTTCACCACAATAACCACGAGCAATGGTACTTGGACATCTAGTTAACTCATGTAGAAAACATTCTCCAAGTGGCCAAGTTCATGGGCTCTCGGGGGCCTGATTACTAAAAACAGCAACAAAACTCAGCCGTTTCCTGGTGAATTGCCTCCTTTGTTTACAGAGCCCTGCCGGCCCATCTCAGGCTGCTCAAAGTATTTCGCGTCTGATCCTTTCTGCCAAGTTTCTTCCACCGCTCCGAATGAATGGATTCCATCTGAAAATCATAGGATTAATAATTACACTCCCAGCTCAAGAAAATTCTTTTCTGTGTCACTGCCACCATCTCTATTTTGGTGCATTTCCCCGGGAAAATAATAAAGCAACCTCACCAACAGAGCAGGCCAGGATTTTAAATTTAGCTCGCGCAGTCTCCCCTCCCAGCTCCCTGTGACTCACCCCTGCCGCCCGGGGCTCATCCTGCTGCCTGAATGGACCGTGGCCAGCCCTCCGCCTGTCCCTTCCCACACGCTGTGAGCCCCAGCAAGGCGTGTACCCAGAGAGACAACGCGGAGAGGCCAAAGGCCGATGGTCTCGGGAACCGAGCAGACCAGCAGACCCTAGTCTGTGGCTTTCTGGATGCCACCCAGGGTGTTGCTGTCCACTGGGGCTGTGCTGTTGTGGCTGCAGTGTCCCTCCCTCCCAGGGCTGCGTGTGAGACGCCCGCTCAGTGCCATATGGGGGAGCGTGACACCTGCCTGCACCGAACAAGCCGGCAGCTGCTGTCTTGAGCCTGGAGCCCAAGGGCTCTCCGCATGGGTCCTGCCTGGCAGAGAAGCCACCTTCGGCTGGTAATTTGGGACAAGCCACAGCGTCATCTAGTCAGACACACGGCGAAGGATCCTGTCTGCCCCAGGACCTATGTGCACCGGAGGTGCACACTGACCAGGGTGGTGGGTGTGCGGGCGCCTGATCATGGGCTGGAACAGGAGGCCACACGAGGCGTATGGTTCATGTAGGGCTCTTACTGGCCGGCGAGGACGCCAAGGCTTGTCTGTCATCACTGTTCCGCACCATCCTGAGCACCAGGACAAGGGGCGGGGCGTCGTCCAGGTGTCCGGCACAGGGAGCCTTCCACCACAGCCACGCTGCTTGCCATTAATTTCCAAAGTTTCACCAAAGTCACTGCACTTGGAGGGTGGGCCTCTCCTTCCTGCCCCCCCGAATTCCAGGAGTGGGGCCCACGTAGGGAATGTCTTGCGGTGCTTTCGGGAGAAAGGAGGGGGGCCAAGCGCCAGCAAGTTAGACGGACGTTTTCAGAGAAAACGACCTGTTATCACCACTAAGGAAACACATTCTTTGAGTGGCTGGCAGCCTTGGGAGGGGTGATGCCCGGCCAGCTCCTCTCACGTCCTCCTTCTGCAAATGTCTCAATGAAGCCAGGAGACACCGGCCGTTAGGGGCGGAGCCGGGATGCGCACCGCGCTCTGCCCAGCAAACCGAGCCTCAGTCCCTCCCAGCTGTGGACAGACGGACAGACGGCCACCCAGGGCCGCTTGGTGGGGTGGGGCACAGCATGAGGACTGGGCCCCCTGGTGTCCGGTGGGGCTGCTCCCCCGGTCAGGTCTCCCCGTTCTGGAGTGAGTCTCGGTGGGGCTGACGTCAGCGGAGCGAGACAAGCTCAGCAGAGCCGCAAACTGGTTCGCAAAAACCTGGAAGAAGGAAGAACACCCGCCCAGCCCTAGGAGGGGTCGTGCGTTTGGGCTGAAGGTGGGTGTGCTGCTCTGGTGCTCCAGGGATCCAGGCTGCTGCTGGGACCCCCGGGGCTGAGGGGCCTGCAGGCGGCTTCTCTCTCTACTCCGGTTTTAGAGCGTCCACCTCCGGGCCAGGAGGAAGAGGTGGCGAGGTGATGCCAAGTGTCCATCCGGGCCCTGCAGCTGCATCCACAGTCACACTCCTTCCGATACTGAGAGAGTCCCGGTGTCGAGAGCCTCTGAGCAGACACCTGGCCCAGCCTGGAGACTCGGCCTCCGGCATGGGCCCGAAGCTCAGAACCGGACGGCAGGAGCAGGAGTGGTCCTCGTGGCTGGGCCGTCAGGGGCGGTCGCCCGCACCGCCGTGTGGCGTTTGGAGACCCTGACTCCGTGCGTTTTCCTGCGTGTACGAAGCACCTAGCTTGCACCAGAGGCCCAGACACAGGCAACACTGTGAAGAAGCAGGCAGACAAGACCTCTGTTCTGGGGGAAGGGGTGGGTGATAAAAAGAACCCTGGTGGCCCCGCCCCCTGGCTCAGTTGGTTGGAGCACCGCCCTGCACACCAAAGGGTTGCGGGTTCGACCCCCAGTCCGGATGTGTTTGGGAGGCAGCCAGTTGATGCTCCTCTCTCTCTCTCTCTCTCTCTCTCTCTCTCTCTCTCTCTCTCTCTCTCGGAAGTGTGTGTGTGTGTGTGTGCGCGCGCGTCTCTCCCCCTTCCTCTCTCTCTAAAAATCAGTAAGAACATATCCTCAGGTGAGGATTAAACATAACAATGCTCCTAAGACAACCCTGGTGGGCACCCACAGCTCTTGCTCTGAGCCAGGCCCTGCTGTGGGCACTGGATTGTGTGTTTTCTTTCATGCACTGACTCCTTAGTTCTCCCACCGAGCCTCGAAGATGGGCAGACGGGAACGAGGCCACCAGGCCGCAGGCCCAGCCCGGCACACACTCGGACAGCAGCGGGTGGACGCCTCGGGCTCAGTGCTCCAAACCGGAAGGGCCTACATCATCAGGGGTCGGACTGTCTGAGGGAGGCATTTCGATGAGACCTGTCTGTCTTTCATGGAGTCTATTCCTGGCTTTGGGGCAGAGAGCTGGGACCCGCCCTCCCTGGGACCTTGGCCTTCAGGATTGGGGTGAAAAACTCCCAGCAGCACCGCCCCACCGGCCCTTCTCCCCACCTGCTCCTGCTCCTGCTCCGGCCAGGATGTGACCCCCCCTCCCCCCCCAGGGCAAGGCCACCCCTTGCAGGTGTACCCGTGAGAAATTCACTTTCTGCAGACAGCTGATATCAAGTCCAGAAGCGATAAATGCCTAAAGTTAGTGATCAGCTTTTTTTGGAAACTGCTGAGGAATTTTGTGTCCAAAAGAGCTGAAATCGGAAATGTGCAGGGCCTTGACTTTCTCAGCAGTTTGGGGGATGTGGAGGCTGGATGCCACCGCAGCTGGAGCACAGATGCCTGCATGCCCTGTGGTGGGGGGCGGGGCGGGCTGTGCACAGGTGTGATGCATCCCGATGCCTGGCAGGGGAGTCACCTGTCCCGAGGCCAGAGCGGGCTTGTGACCACATACCCCGGGCCAGCGGGACAGCGGCGCACCACCCCGTGTCCTCTCTCCAGCGCCGCAGCCGACGTGGGCAGAGTTGCTCCCGGGGCTCGTGCTCCGGCTCTGCGTGAAGGTTTTGGAAGGGTCCTCCCAGGAGAAGGCGAAGGCTGAAGGGACGCTGGCACCCTCCCCGAGCTGCCCCTACCAGCTTCCCTGCCCGTGAGCCCCACAAACAGGCCCCGGCAAACTCCGCCTCGGGACAAGGCGCCTATCGGTCCGAAAGCGCTTAATCCGGCAGCAAGAGGCAGCGTCAGCGGGGGTCCTGCGCCGGTCGCCTCCCAGGCAGGCGCGCGGAGGTTCCCCGTCAGCTCCCGCCAGACCCGCAGTGGTGGGACCAGCTGCGCCAGACTGGGGGGGGGGGCTCGGCCGGGCGGGGCCGCTGGAGCTGGAGGGGGCGGTGCTCGTGGCTCGGGGGCGGTCGGGGCGGCAGGTGGGGTGGCTGCCGGGCTCGGGGCGGGGCGGCTCCCAGCTCCGCGCTCCCCACCCTCGCGCCCGCGCCCGCGCGAGCGCCCTCCCT
>PVKU01008326.1:32778-75270 GCA_004027475.1 Anoura caudifer
TCCCCCCCCCTCCCACGTCGGCCCCCATGCCCGGTTCCCCTCGTGTCTGCCCCCCGCCCCAAGTTTGCCCCCGCCCGCGCCCCCTTGTCTGTCCGCGTCTCTCCCAGGACCACCCCCGCGCCGTCTCCCCACGCCCGCGCTCCTTTCCGCACCCCGGCTGCGGCCGCCCCCGGGTGCTGTCCGCCGTCCCGGTGCTGAACCGGCGCTGCGGGCCGGACGAGGGTCGGAGCTGCTCCCAATTTTGCCCCGAGGAGCCCGGGCCGCACTTGGCCGGCGCCTGGCTGGCGAGCGCCCTTCCCCGCGCGGGCTGCGCGCTGCGCGGCAGGAGGAAAGGAGAGATGTGAGGACGGGAGGAGGCTCCCGCTCCCCGTGGGAGCAGAGCTGCGCAGGCACCTCTGCGTCCTGGGGCAGGTCCGGGTGGACGCGAAGGCGCTTCCTCCCGGCTGTGCGCTGTGAAAGTGCGGGCTGGGCTGCGGGGGTCTCCTTCCAGAGGTCCTTTCGAAGGGCAGCCTCCGAGCTCGAGGTCGAGCTCGGGAAGACGCAGGTGGGAGCAAACCAGGTGCCGCAGGCAGCTGGAAACACTGGGATTTCTTCCTGCCAGTCGGGCGGGGCAAGGGCCCTGTGTCCCAGAGAGGGGCTCCCGGGGCGGAGGCCCCTTCCCTCTGGCTTCCAGAGACCAGCGCAGTCCTGGCTGGCTCTGCTCCTCCCTGGGCCCCCTTCCATGGGTGTTGCGAGGGCGACTTCGGTGCAAGGGCCCTGCAGGGCAACCAGAGCAACAACAGACACCCCCGCCCCATGTCCCATGTCAGGGTCAGCCAGCCGATGTCAAAGGCTTCAGAACCGGAAGTGGCTGACCCCCAGCCAGCGCTGGGCTGTCAGCGCCCTGGCAGCGGAACTCGAGGGAGCCGGGATGGGGCCAGAGTCCCTCGTTGGTGGGGCAGGGGCAGAGCCAGCAAGGCCTGGGCACAGCCACCGTCCCTGTGGTCCCCGCAGGGCTGCCGTGCCCGTCCCTGGGAGGGCTTGCTTTCTCCTCCAGCCCCATGGGCCTTCTGGATTCCTCCTTCCCCACTTCACGGAACCAGGAAGGGACGGGTTGAGGCAGGCGGGAGCCGCATGCGCTGGACGCCCCGATCAGCTGGTGACCCAGCCCGGGGCCTTGGCAATGAGATCTGAACCCCGACCTCCTAGCCCCAGCTTGACCCCAAAACTCCCTTGGCAGCAAAGCCTGTCCCGCTCCGACCAGAGGTTCGTCTGCCTTCCTCTGTCCAGTTTCGGGGCTGTGGTCATGCAGGTCCCGCTGGGATGTTCCCCAGACCCCCCGAGACTGCACACACATCATGCCACCTTTCTGCAGTCTGGGACGTTCTGAACTGCGACCCCCAGTGGGCTCCTGGGTGTCCGGTGACGGATGCCACCTGTGCTTTGTGGGCCTTGGTGGGCCACCTTCAGACAGCCTCTCTTCCCGCCATTGGCTTTGGTGCCCCGCACCCCAGAAGGGCCACACTCTCGCCCCTCAGCGTCCAGGCCCTCGCCCCTGCAGCAGCGGGAGGCAGCGGGACTAAGGGGAGGTGCCTGACCCAGCTGCCGCTGCGCAGGGTGCTGGTGGGAGAAGCTCAGGGGGACGAGAAGCCACGTGCCGGGCAGCGCTGGTGGGCCGGGTGGAAGCCAGGAGCCTGCCCATCCACTGGCGTGTGGGCACCGAGCTCACCAGCCACACGCCGAGTGGGAGGCCCTCCCCAGCTGCCAGCACCCGTCTCCCTGGAGAGGCCTCGCCCGCAGCTCCCACCTCGCCAGCTCCCTGTGTGCCCGCGGCGGGCTCCTCTTCGCCTTGGTAACTGAGGTGCCAGCGTGGCTGGTGTTGCTCTAAAAACAGAGCTGTCGGGGCTCCGTGGGCTGGTGTGTGCATGGTGGCAGCCCTGGGGGGGAGCAGGGCCCTGCGGCTTTGCTCAGCGAGCCCACCGTCCCCCTTTCCCTCCCCCCACCCAGTCCCCTGGGGCACAGACAAGTGACAGGGGTGGGTTTGCTCTCCCAGGGGCAGCAGAGGGAGGGAGGCCTGCCAACACCCAGAGGGCAGGGCGGGAGCTGCCTGCCTGTCACTTGCCAGCGGCCACTGCACCCCAGGAGCTGCCGCCAGGGGCTGGCGTCTGTGCTTCTGCTCAGCACGCTGAGGGAAACCCCTGCCCTGGGCCACCGCAGGGGTCCCCGGCTGTCCTGGGCCAGAAGCCCTCTCCCAAGACGCTGGTCAGAGCCACCTTGTTCTTGCTCTGGACGGAGTTTCCCACACTGGACCCCACCCCCAAAGTCCCCTAGAATCCAGACCAGCACGTAGCACACCCCCCTTGGCATTCTGGCCCTGCGCATCCCTCCACAGGCGGAAAACGGCCCGCCCCCGTCCTGGTTGAGAAGTGGCATCAGGAGGGGCCTGCCCCCTTCTCTCTCCCAGAGGCTGAGCCGTCCTGCCACTTCAGGTCAGCTTCGCGCAGGGGCTGACCCTGGCCTTGCCCTCAGGCCCCAGAGTGAGCGTGGCCGGGGGGAGGGGCGGGGGGAGGAAGAAGAGGTGCCCCCGCCTGCGCCACTACCCTGAGGCCCGGGAAGGACAGTGTCTCCTGACGACCTCGTTCCAGGCTGCGGCTGCCGCTGGATGGCAGCTGGGCCAGTCCAAAAATAAAGCCTATTTCCGATCCCTTTCCGCCGACCTTCAGGGTGACCTCCATCCGCCTGTTTGATGGTGCTCTGCGTGGGGCCCGGACTTCTTTCATTCCATCCTGTACTTTGTTACAAAGAGCCAGCCCACGCCACCCGGGATGGGGCCGTGACCAAGGTGGTCCTAGGGGTAGACTGGGGGTCTTCAGTGTTATTGGCTGAGAAGCTCCCAACTCCGAGTCAACCTTCTTCAAAAGGCCACACATGAAACGGACGAGGGGCCTTGGTGCCCCACCTGCTGGGGCTTCCCGAACCCAGACAGCCTCAGGGGTTTGGACTCCCTGAGAGCACAGGGTGGGGGCTTCCTGTCCAGGCGGGGCTGCGCCTGGAAGCTTGGCTGCAGACTCAGCCCTGGAACTCCAGAACCTCGAGGTCCCCGGGGGTCCCCAGGTGAGGCCAGGCCCCTCTCTGTCTCAGGTGCGTCCAGCCCAGGGTCTCGTCCGCTCACCGCCCCCAGGGAGCCTGGGCACTCTCTCACCAGGAGCAGAGTTTTGAAACAGGAGCCTTGTCCAGAGCCGGGGGTGTAAGGGCCAGGGTGAGACAGTGGTGAGCTTGTCCAGATGAGGTGGACAAGGGTGAGACAGTGGCGAGCTTGGTGAGGGGGCAGAGGACCAGAAGGGGTGGGGACGGACACAGAGGCTCGGCAGAGGCCCTGGTTGGCTCTGGAGGAGCAGGGGGAGTTGGAGCTGGAGAGACCAGGTGTGGGCTGGTCGTGGGCACAGGGCAAGGGGCTGGACGCGGCGGCTGGATACAGGGGCAGGGCCTCAGCTTGGCTGTGTGGACTGTCACAGCGGAGCAGGAGCCAGGTGCCAGGACACAGATGACAAGGAGGTAGTCTCCGGGAAGCAGGAGGCCAGGGGAGCCTGGGGTGTGGTCCCCGACCCTTGGGAGGGAGGACTGGCCACCGTGTGGTGGGGAACCCAGAGGGGACATTGGTCTTCTCGCCACAGTGGAAGGAAGGGCCCAGAGTGGGCACCTGGGCCCGCGGTCAGGGCTGGCTCTGGATGGTCTGTCTGCGGGCGCAGGGAGCCCAGAGGTCAGGGTTCCCGGCCACCCCAGATCCAGATCTTGGCCCCTCACGTGTCCGCCATGAACTCAGGCCAGGCCTGGGGCCCAAAGTGACCCGGTCGGAGTGGAAGCGATTCAGAGAATACCAAGAGTGTTATTCTTGAATGGCCCTGGTCATCCCCAGCTCTGCGATTTAGGGCAAGTGCTCCGCCTCCCCCGCTGGGTGAGCCCCTCCCCGTGGGCTGGAGGAGGAGGGTGAGCGTCCTGGGGCTGCTGTAGCCAGTGAGCACAACAAACTTGGAGGCTGAGAACCACAGGCATTTGGTCTCTGCCACTTCTGGGGGCTACAAGTTCAATGCCACCACACAGGGAGGTTGCTTCCTTCTGAGGCCACGAGGAGAATCCGTTCCGAGCCTCTTCCTGCTCCCGGTGCCTCCAGCCCCCAGGGCCTGCGGCTGCACCACCCCGCACTCAGGCGGTGTGGGGCCCACCCTGGTCTAGCGTGACCTCATCTCAACTAGTCACAGCCACGCCACAGACACCCTGTTTCCAAAGGAGGCGCCATCCCGAGGTTCTGGGTGGATGGGGGTTTCGGGGGCCACTGCTCACCCCAGGTCAGGTGAACAGAAGGAGGGCGGGCAGATGCTGCTTCCGGGGAGCTCTGTGTGTCTGGCTGCCCAGCGTGCGTGTGGACGAAAGGGGCCTGCCACACAGGAGACACCCGCTGCGGCCCCGCCAGCCAGGATGTCAGTGGGATCGTCCTGCAACCAGGAGCTAAGGCCCCGGCTTCCCTGGAGTCAGACTGAGCTCTGGAAGCACGGGGCACGTCGGGGGACTCTGGGGCCAGGCCGGGGCCCGTCGGCAAGGGGCAGAGAGCAGGAGGCCGGCTGCCCCTGCCCCTCCCAGGCCCTGGGCCTCAGCCTGCCTGTCAGGCACTTCTCTACCCAGTCACCTCCTGCTGGGGACGTCCGCCTCAGAGGCTGCCAGGCTGCTGTGCACCCTTGTCGAGGTCGCTTTGGCCCGTCCGATGGGGGCGCTCTGGGCTGGCTGCCTGCTGTGGGTCGTTTGTGGAGGGAGCCGGAGGGCGCAGGCCAGGCTAGGGGCTCCGCTGGGCCCTGGCAGCCTCCACCCAGGCGGAGCCGGCGGGGCAGATGCTGAGCAGAGGCCTGGGGAAGATTGGAGCAGCCCGGGGCCCTGGGCCTCCCTGGGCGCCCTGTTTCCCGCGTGATTCCTGGCCTGGAGGGTCTCCCAGGGTCCGTGCTGGCCCAGGTGTAGAGCACAGAGCCGGCGCCTCAGGCAGGGACCCAGGTTCTGTCCCAGGGGCCGCACCTGTGACCAGTGGGCCTTGCTTTCCCAGAGCGATGAATGACATCGGGGACTACGTGGGCTCCAACCTGGAGATCTCCTGGCTCCCCAACCTGGACGGCCTGATCGAGGGCTACGCCCGAAACTTCCGGCCAGGCATCGGAGGTGAGCAGGCAGGCGGTTGGGGCCTGGGCCGCCATGAGTGCGCAGGATCCCTGGCTCAGGGCGTCACACCTGGAGTGCCTGCCCCCCGGGACCCAGCTGGGAAGGTGGGCCCTCTAGGCCTTGCTGTGGACTTGCACCAAGACGGCCCCCTCTACAAAACGCCTGGCTGTTCCCGCCCCGCCGGCCTGGGGTGCTGGGGTCTGGCCTCAGCCCTGCTCCCTCCTCGCAGGCCCCCCTGTGAACGTGGCACTCGCCATTGAGGTGGCCAGCATCGACCACATATCCGAGGTGAACATGGTAGGTGCTGCCAGCCTCCGCCCCGCCCACGGCTGTGTGCCCTGGGGGCAGAGTGGCTGACGGCGGCGGGGGGGCCCCCTGCCCCCACAGGAGTACACCATGACGGTGTTCCTGCACCAGAGCTGGCGAGACAGCCGGCTGTCCTACAACCACACCAACGAGACCCTGGGCCTGGACAGCCGCTTCGTGGACAAGCTCTGGCTCCCGGACACCTTCATCGTGAACGCCAAGTCCGCCTGGTTCCACGACGTGACCGTGGAGAACAAACTCATCCGGCTGCAGCCGGACGGCGTGATCCTGTACAGCATCCGGTGAGGCTGCCCGCCCGCTGGGGAAGCCCACGGCGCACTGCAGGGTTGGGGGGGGAGCTGCCACACCCCCCAGCAACCAGTAGCCACGCGGGACGTGGCCACGGCCGAGGTGACCGCCAGGAGGGAGCTGGCGGACGTAGCTTTTGGCCAACGCAGAGTCTTCCTTAAGAATTGGGGTGAGATCCACCCAGCAGGAAAGGAACCGTCTGTGTTGGATTTGGTCTTTATTGCGTTTTTCCTGCCAGCACTTGGTGCCCTGAGGCCCTCTCCCGCCAGCAACCCCCCCACAGTTGTCCACGTCCGTGAGTCCTTCCCCCCCATCAGCTGTCGTCCATAAAACCAACCATTTAAACACACACAGTGCAGCCGCAAGTCGGCACACTCCCGACCTTGTGCAAACACCACCTCTGTTTGGGTCCACCCCACCGCCGACGCCACCCGCCTGCCCCCGTCTCCGTGCGTTCGCCTCGCCTGCACACTTTGCAGAAAACGAGTCACACCCCGTGTGACCTTTCGTGCCTGCCTGCTGTCACTTGGCGAAATGTCTTCGGGGTTCATGC
The DNA here is from genome assembly GCA_004027475.1 of Anoura caudifer. Lineage (NCBI taxonomy): Eukaryota > Metazoa > Chordata > Mammalia > Chiroptera > Phyllostomidae > Anoura > Anoura caudifer. The sequence goes on from PVKU01008326.1 coordinate 39,128, forward strand.
ACGTTCTGGTGTTGGTCCCAATTTCACGCCAGTTTGGGCAGACGTCCCGTACACAGTCCCCCAGTGCCTGCGTCCGCGTGCCCACCCGCGGATGCTGGGCTGTCCGTGGCACTTCTGGTGGACACCAGAAGGTATCTGCCTTCGGGCAGTGGTGGATGACGCCACTATGAATACCTGTGTCCGTGTGTTTGAACACGTGCCTCGTGAAGATGGAATTAATTGCCAACATTTCAAGAACCAGGAGGGTTACACAGGAATCTAAATTCTCTTGGGAAATCAGAACCCTAGGCAGCCGGTCTTTCCCCCGTGCACGGTCAGCAGGAATGCCTGGGGCTGTCCGCTTGGTGGGCTGGGCGCCTGGCTGGACTGGCCTCCTAGGCCCCACCCCAGCCACAAAGTCCAGCATTTTGTGGGGTGAAGAAAGTGAATGGGATTCAGTCCTTCATTCCCGAAGGGCAAACCACAAATATCTTCAAAGTGGCCGGTTCTCAGTTTCCACCCAGAGGCCGGCTCCCCACCATCACAGCGGTGGGCGCCGTGCCACATCGAGACCGAGGACGGGGCTCCCAGAGACGCCCCTCCAGGCGGTGCGGGGGCCTCTCACCCTGTCGGGCCAGGGGAGCTGCCGGCTGCCGGGGCCCGGCCTCACACCTGGGGACCTCCTGCACAGAATCACCTCCACGGTGGCCTGTGACATGGACCTGGCCAAGTACCCCCTGGACGAGCAGGAGTGCACCCTGCACCTGGAGAGCTGTGAGTGCCGCCCCCACCGGCGGGGCTCCTCGGGCTTGGCTGTGGGCGGGCAGGGGCCTCGGGCTCTCAGGGCCCAGGGGGGCTGGCCAGGCTCGGCCGCAGGGAGGCATCTGGGACGGGGTGTCCACGGCACGGGGAGCCTGGGCAGTAACAGAAGGGACTGTGAGGCCGGAGCAGCCTGCCCGCCTCCCTCAGCGTGGTACCCGCCCAGGACAGCCGGTCCACCTGCCCGGGGCCTCCTCACTCCAGGCGTTGCTGCTGTGCTGGGCGCCCGGTGGGAGCGGGGGGCTCCCACAGGGGCTGCTGGGGGCTGAGGGCGCTGGGCTCTCCCGCAGACGGCTACTCCTCCGAGGACATTGTCTACTACTGGTCGGAAAACCAGGAGCAGATTCACGGGCTGGACAAGCTGCAGCTGGCCCAGTTCACCATCACCCACTACCGCTTCACCACGGAGCTGATGAACTTCAAGTCAGGTGATGCGGCCTCTGGTGGCCTCTTCCTGGGTGTGGGCTCCAGGCTTTCCTGGGTGTGTGGCCGAGCGCCCGCGGGTGCTCCGAGGGCTCTGAGGGTGCAGCTGGGGCTTGGGCTGCACAGGGTGGACATGGGTCAGCTTTTTTCTGTCTATTCCTCCGTCCTCTGTTGCTTCCCAGGGGCTGGCAGCACGCTGGACTTGGGGGCAACCTGACGATACAGGGTGCTCCCCAACACTGCAGGGGCTCAGGGGCCACGCCTCGGGGGCTGCCTCGTGTCCTGACCCCTCACGAGCAGCCATCAGGGCCTGGGAGCCCAGGGTTGCTCTCTCCTGGAGCCTGGCTCTGCATGGTGGAAGGCTAGGAGAGGAGGGCCCCCCCTGGGCCAGCGTGGGGATGATGGTGGACTCTTCCTCCGTGCCTCCCTCTGGGTGGCCCTGTGGCAGGGCCAGCCGCTCTGGAGACCAGGCCCGAGTCTGGGGAGACCCCTGACTGGCCAGGCTGTGCAGGGAGGAGGCAGGGGTATAGGGTCCTTCTTCCCTGTGAGAGTGGCCGCGGCCCTGGGGACCAGGGTGTGTGGCGGGGCAGGGGCAGGGACGGTGCTGGGCCCTGACAGGGTCTTGCCCCCAGCCGGCCAGTTCCCGCGGCTCAGCCTGTACTTCCAGCTGCGGAGGAACCGGGGTGTCTACATCATCCAGTCCTACATGCCCTCCGTCCTCCTGGTCGCCATGTCCTGGGTCTCCTTCTGGATCAGCCAGGCCGCCGTGCCCGCCAGAGTGTCTCTAGGTACTGGCCTGGCCTCTTCTCCGGGGAGCTGGTGGGAGGCCCGGGGCCAGGACCAGTGGGGCCAGCGCGGCACGGAGATCAGCCCAGTGACTCCCACAGGTATCACCACGGTGCTCACCATGACCACCCTCATGGTCAGCGCTCGCTCCTCCCTCCCGCGGGCCTCGGCCATCAAGGCGCTGGACGTGTACTTCTGGATCTGCTACGTCTTCGTCTTTGCCGCGCTGGTGGAGTACGCCTTCGCCCACTTCAACGCTGACTACCGGAAGAAGCAAAAGGCCAAGGTCAAGGTCATGGACCAGAGGGCGGAGGTGAGGATGGGCCAGGCTGGGTCTCTGGAGCTCAGGACCAAGGACAGCACACCCCCCCCCAAACTCACCCAGCACAGGGGGGAGGCGGCCACTGTTTCCTGGGCCCAGCCCAGGACCCTCTGCCGCCTGCTCTGGACATGGCACTTGTACCCCCACTCCCTGGCTCTCCCATGCTTGCCAGGGTCGGGGGTGTGGTCAGTGGGGGGTCGGGGGATCCGGAGTGCCAGCCCCACCGGGTGGCCTGGGCCAGGCGGCCCTCAGCCCTGCCCCCACCCTCCCGGCAGATGGACATGAGGAGCGCCATCGTCCTGTTCTCCCTCTCGGCTGCCGGCGTCTCCCAGGAGCTGGCGGCGTCCCGCCGGCCGAACCGCATGCCCGGGAACCTCCTGGGCTCCTACAGGTCGGTGGAGGTGGAGACGGGGGAGACCGGGAAGCAGGGGGGAGCCCGCTCGGGGGCCCGGGGAGGACTCCGCACACTTTTCAAGCCCATCGACGCCGACACCATCGACATGTACGCCCGAGCCGTGTTCCCCGCCGCCTTCGCCGCTGTCAATGTCATCTACTGGGCCGCCTACACCATGTGAGGCCGGGCCCTCTGCGGCCCGGAACTCCCGGGGGAGAGGCCGCTCGGGCGGGACCGGCCTGCGCCGAGGCGTTAACAGTGGGGACAAGGATGGGCCACGTGAAACCGGAGGACAGCCTCGGCCTCCCTAAGCCGCGGCTCCGAACCCTCCCTCCTTGGGACGCCGCCCGGGGCCTCCCACCGTCTGTCCTGAAGACGTCCAGCCAGCTCCTCCTTCCCAGCGGCAGAGCCCACCTGCCCCGGGACCGGCCAGCAGACGCAGGGCCCCTGGGGCCTGTGCACTCTCGGGGCTGGAAGAGCAAGCCGGGTCCAGGGCCCTGCTCTGTGGGACTGAGCCCGGCAGGGGGACGAGGCTGGGCGTGGACGGCACTCCTCAGGCTGGTGACAAGGTGGAGACAAAGGTCATGGGTCTTTGGTCCCAGCATGAAATAAAGCGAAGCCTTTGGCCGGCGTGATGCTCTCTGCCTCCACAGCACGGCTGCGGCCCCGCTCCCCGGGGTGGAGAGCATTCCTCCAGCCGTGGGCTCGCCGGACTCGAGGACAGAGGGGCTTGGTGCCTGCACCCCAGAGGCTGAGACCTGCGGCCACGTCTCGGGTATCCATGGGAGGGGCAGAGGTTGGTGCGGGGGTGGCTCCTCAGCCTCCAGGTCCCGCAGCCAGGTGCCAGTACAGTGTGATCTCGGAGGTGGCGATGGGAGAACAGGGGCCCTCAAGTCCCCACGGACGCCCCCAGCCCCTGTGTATGCAGGTGATAAGGTCACAGCTTAGCAACCAGGGCGACTGGAGATCTGACCGACAGGCAGTTCCGCACCCGGAGACGAGATTCCCGGTTCTGCCTCGGAGGGGGCAGGAGCTCGACTGGAGGGGCAGCTGCGCAGGCTGCCCGCTGCTGCCGGGGCCAGTGGGCGCAGGCAAGGTCAGCCCAGTGCCGCGCCCAGTGCCCGGGGTGGCAGCCAGGCCACAGGCCCGCTAGCCCCGGGGTGCCCCTCCCGGGGGGCCCACCTCAAGCCATCTTGAGGGGCGCATGTCAGAGACCTGGCCACCTACCCTCAGCTGGACCACCTGCCCCAGAGTCCACAGCATCCTGAGGATGCTCACCCACAGGCAGGGCTCGGCTGGCGGAGTGGCCACTGGGTTCAGGCGCTCCGGACAGGGGCCCAGGCCCCGGCTGGCCCTCGAAGGACCGACCCTGTCCATGGGCAGAGGAGGGCATTACCCCCCTGCCCAAACCACAGAGCAGGGCTCACCACCTCCCCCGCCCCTGGCCCTGCTCCTGCTTGAAGGCCCCCGCCTCCTGAAGACCCTCCCTCACATCCTGGGGCCCCTTTGGAGCTGGCTATGAGGGACCGGGCTTCAGGGTCATCTGGGGGTGAGAGAGGCCGGTGAGCAGGGGCTCTGGGCTCCAGTGTGACCGGGAGCTGGGAGCAAGCAGAGGACAGGTGGCCTGGGATCAGCAGGGCTGAATCTGGGTCAGCCAGGGCTGCTGGCCACCTCCGGACAGCAGGGGGTGGCAGGCCAGGCCAAGCCAGCTCCACGGATGGACAAACAAGGACGGGCTGGGCAGGAGCAGTGGCCTTTGACGCTCCGGCCCCAGCTTGGCACCCTCCCGTCTGTGTGACCCTGGGCAGGGTCACTGCTCCCCTCCTCCCCAGGGGCTCCCCAGGGTGGAGAGAGGGGATGGCACACTGAAGCCACCAGGCTGGGCCAAAACTGCCGACACCGCCCTCATTCCGGCACCCAAGGTCCTGCCCTAAGCCTGCTGCCAGGTCTCCGGGGAACCTGTGTGTGTGGGGGGGGCTCCAAGTGTGCAGAGCAGTTGGGCTCACCTGGGTTCACAGGTCAGTGAGCCAGCGGAGGGGCTGCAGGACCCTCCCCGTCCTGGCGTCCCCCTCCCGCCTGCCCTGGGCCTGCAGACGGCCCTCCTCCTGCGGTCGGGGCCCACGAGGAGCTATTTAAAGCCAGCTCGGTGCCGCCTGCGGCGCCCACGCAGCGAGGCCCACCCGGGCAGGAGCCTTCGCCTGATTCCGCCACCAGCAATCCCTGCTTCCAGCCTGCAGGCTGCTATTTCTGCCGCGTGTTTACAGGGCAGGAAAAGGGACGGGGAAACTGGAGTTCTATTCTGGTGGCAATGACAGGAGCCGGCTGAAGGCCGGGGCGGAGCCCGGCTTGCAGCTGGGCAGCGCTGGCCTGGGAAGGGGGCCTGTGTACTTCCTGCCCTCGGGGGCCCGGGGCGGGCCGGGGTGGGGAGGCCTCCCAAACGCCTGTTCCGGCAGGTTCGTCTTTGGGGGCTCGTGGCTTCCATGTCTGTGGTCCCTGGTGGCCACTGGAATGCACATCATCAGCGGAGACTCAGTTCCTCCCCGAGAGCCAGGACAGCCCCCCACCCCCACCCCGGGGCCCCGGGGCTGGAGGGTCAGGGAACAGCGCCCCCAACTCCTTCTCTCACTGCAGCGCCCCTCCTCCGCCCGGGAGGCAGGTGGCTCAATCGCCACACCTGGGCGCATCAGCTGGGTCCCCTCAGTGGCAGAGCCTGAAACGAGGGCTTAGGTGCACAGACTTCTTTTGGGGCGGGGTCTCGGGGCGCTGGGGCTGCCTTAACAGAGAGCCACAGGCTGGCAGGTCTAAAACATGACAAAGCTGTGGCCTCCCAGGTCTGGAGGCCAGAGTCCAAGCTCCCGGTGTGAGCAGGGTGGTTCCTTCGGAGGGGGAGCCGGCCCCAGCAACACCCCCTGCTCGCGCTGCCGGCGTTCCCTGGCTGGCAGGCAGGCTCGTCCTCCGCCTCTGCACTCGGAGTTGCGTGGCCTGGTCCTCGGCGTGTCCTCTCCACTTGTCCTCAGGTTTAGGGCCCCTCAGTCCAGTGTGACCCCATCTTAACTAATTACAGCTGTGCAGGCCCCATTTCAACGGAGATCCCGTCCTGAGGTTTGGGGTGGATGTGAATTCGGGGGGCCACTATCAACCCAGCCCAGCAGCGACATGCCAGAAGCGAGAGCACAGGAGTAGGGAGAGCAGAGGAGGGAGCAAGAGCCAAGAAGGGGCTTCCCTGGCCTGGGGCGCCCAGGCCCCGCTCCCACTGGGGGCTCCTGCAGAGCATGTGGAAGGCTCCCCTGAACTGTCCCCCTGAGGAATGAGGGGCTGTGGCAAGTGTCACCTGCTCCCCCTCCCCAGGGGCTGCCCACGGGCACGCTGATCGGACGGACACCCTGCCACGCCGTGCAGCGTGCTGCAGGCGGCGGCCGAGTGTGGTGGGGGCTGTGGCCCCGCTCAGCGGGCTGTCCCCCTACATGGGTCGCATCTGCTCGGGACACCACTGCTTCCTCAGGGTGATCTCAGCGGCAGCAAGAACACCTCCCCGGTGCCTGGGTACCTGCTGTGGTGCCCCGGACGGCGCGGTGGGGGTTCCAGCTGCAGCCACCTGCACGTCCTCCCCCCGCCCCATCAGGTGAGAGTCGTGGAGAGAAGTGAGGTTTCCCCCTGAACCGGAACGCAGTTTGTCAGCTCCAGTGGCCCTGCCTGGGGAGGGGGTGACGGGGGCCAGCGCGGGCTGGGTACTTTCTCTAGATGCGGCTGCCTGTCCTTTGGGAGTGGCAGCCTGGGCTCTGCCCACAGGAGGCTGCTGACCTTGGGTGACAAGGTCGCAGGAGACCTTCCTCCCTGCCCCCACCCCGCCCCCCCAGGGGGCCGCTGGGTACTTTCCCCGAGAGAGATGCTGGACACAGTTGGGCTGTGACGCCCTGCGGTCTAGAGCCCTCTGCTGGGGAGAGCCCTGCTGGTTCGTTGGGGACACCTGGCGAGGGTGTCTGGGTGTGCGCATGTGCGGGCGTGTGCAATGTTAGATCTCAAAGGTCACGCGGAGCCCGAGGTGGAGTTTGCCTCCACTCCGCAGCCAGCCCCGGTGTCGCCTCCCAGCTGCACCCTGGCACCGAACCAGGCGGACTCGCGGAGGACACAGATGCTTGCTTTTCTTGTCCTTCCCTTGACACGGGGTCCCAGAAGTGGAAGGATGAGACCAAATGTCAGGAATGTCTTTAAGGCTCTGGATGCACCGTGTCACCTTGCTTTCTGGAAGACGATCCCAGCCACACCTCCTGGTGTGTGGTGTGAGGCCTCCTGGCTTGGCCAGGACGGGTCACAGCATGAGTCCTCGCTGTTCCTTACCCCCCCGAGGCCTGTCGCCCTTGACCCTGGAGGAAGTTAGAAGCAACACCCACATGCGGCCACCCCTGCCTGGCACTGCCTCTCAGCCTCTGAGCAGAAGGCAAAGGAAACTGGGGAGGCAGCTCAGTGGGCACAGGCGGGTCCCCAGCACCTGAGGCTGGGCTAGCGCGGCCTGCGAGCTCAGCTCCTCAGTTGAGGACGGACCGGCTCGGCCACGTCGTGTCCCTGTGATGCTTCAAGTGAACCGCGGCCCTGTCTGTCTTCACGCGGCTGAAATAGCAGCCCATTGCCATGGTGACGGAGGGTTTGGGTGCTGCCTCCTCAGCCCGCAGCAGCCGCTTTGGGTTTGGTTACAATCCCAGGCAGCCTAGGGGATGGGACCGTGGGGCCCGCCCCTCTCCCCGCCCCCGCCGCGCCCCCCTCCACAGAGCTCAGAAAGCACGTCTTAGGCCCCAAGGAGACGTGCGGGCGTCACTGTGGGGGCACGTCCACCCAGGAGAGAGGAGCCGTGCGACCCCATTGGCCCAGCCGCGGCCAGCTGTCACGTGGTGTCCCAGCCTCGGCTTTGCTGGCCTTGTGGCCCTGGACAAAGCCCTGGGCCACCCTGACCCTCAGTGTCCTCTTCCAGAGAATGGGGCCGTGATACCACATCCTTGAGAAGTACCAAAGGCCCCTGAGTTGAGGCCTGGCACCAAGGGGAGCTCGAGGGTGGGGTCACGATTGTGCGGTACAGGGGGCCCAACGGGACAACAGACTGCAGGGTCTGCGGTGCGCGTGTGAGAAGAGCCGCAGGACAAGGCTGGGCACAGAAGCGTCCAGCTCCATCCCACCTTGCCGTCAGCGTCCTCGCAGCCCCCCTGCATCCCCCAGTCCAGCCTCCCCTCCCTTCTGCAGCCCCTGGACACAGCAACCCCACCCCTCCACGCTGCCCTGCCTCCCAGCACGTGCCCTGGGGCGCACAGGAAGGCTCACAGATGCGCACGCGCGCGCACACACGCACAGACACGCGCGCACACTGTACCCGTCCACAGAAACCTTCCAGTGATTTTAAACAGGGACCATTTGGTGTAAAGGGTGAAGACTTGGAACAGGTGGGTGGGAGATGTGAATGGGGGTGGGGGCTGGGAGGGGCCCGAGGGAGGCTCGCAGAGGGTGAGCTGGAAGGCTGGCGTTCAGGCCTGCGTTGTAAACTCGGGGCTCGGCACACACCCCCATGTCCTCAGCCGGTACCGCCCACGCACCCCCCACAGAGCCCGGGGAACCAGCAAGTGGCGCCCCTTCCTCCTGCCGTGTCCCTCCTGCGCCCTCTACCGGGAGCATGTAACACTGCGCTGCCGGGAAGGGGCGCCGCCCGTGGGCGGGATCCCTAACCCTCACCCACAGCAATGCATGATCAGATCCAGACTCCAGCCGCACAGACCCTCACCGTGGAGGAATCCATCTGCAATCACAGGTTGTAAGTGGTGGATTTGGAGCCAAGAGGGGATCATCAATGCGTGGCACGTGGACGCACACAGATGCTCACAGACACACATGCACACAGAGAAACACACGGACATGCGCCCAGCCCAGAAGCCCGCAGAGACGCGGACGCCCCGTTCGCTCTCCTTCTGGGCAGGGGTGCACAGAGGCGGAGAGGGAGCCCCTCCTCCCAAGAGCTTCCCCACCTCGCTTCATGAATGAGGCTCCGGGGTCCGCTCCAACACCTGTCCCACACCTGCGGGCCACCCTGCTCCCTGGGGCCACAGGGCCTTTGCACAGGCCAGCCTTCTGCCTGCCCTGCTCTCCCACTCCACGGCCCACTCCTCAGATCCCACAGGGGCCTCTGCTGGGACCTGGTCAGACCTGGTCTCTCCAGCAGAGCTGCCATGTCTGTGTGACCCAGCAGCAGTGGCCTGTCCCCCCTCAGGAGTACAGGGTCCCTCAGGGTTCAGCCGTGTCTGGCCGGCTCCCCACCACCCCTTGGCACAACCTGGGGCCCCCAGTTGGCCTTCGGTGAATATCCATCGAATGAATGAGCGAGCAGGTGAAATGAAGGTCATCACTTGAGCTGGTTTCTACGAATCCCACGACAAAGAAAGCAAACCCCAGCTGCCCTGTCCCTCCCGCAACTGCGTGGGCCAAACGCCTGTCAGCAGGTGTCCTGGGCTCTTCCTCTGACCTGCCGAGCCCTTGCCACCCCACTGAGTCAGCCTCACACCCGCCGGGATGACCAACACCCCCAGCCCCCGGCTGCACAAGGTGCCAGATCCCACAGCCAGCTCGTTCTGGGTGCGGATGCAGCCTGTGGGTGTCGATGAGGTGGCAGCACCTGCCTGGGGTTCTGGGGAAGGACCCCCCAGGAGGGACAGGACCCCCAGGAGGGACAGGACCCACAGGAGGCTTGGGTCTGATGAGTCTCCTGGAGCATGAGGTCTGCTTGGCTTTTGCTTCACCCCAAGGATCTGAGTTGTTTGAAAATGTCACCATAAAGAACATTTACCATAGAAAATCAGACCCTGGCCGGGTTGCTCAGTTGGTTGGAGCATCGTCCCATAGACCAACAAGGTCATGGGTTCAGTTCTGGTCAGGGCACATGCCTGGGTTGTGGGTTTGATCCCCAGTCAGGGCACGTGGAAGAAGGCAAGAGGGGAAGGAGCTAGTCGGTGTTCCTCTCACACATCGGTGTTTCTCTCCCTCTCTCCCTCTCTTTAAAAACCATGAAGAAATGTCCTCAGGTGAGGATCAACAAAAAATAAAAATCGGGCGAGCCAGGTGCCACCCGGGGCAGGGGCCTTGGCTGGAGTCTTCCTCATGCGTGTCCCCCGCCCGAGGTCCGGAGAGGGGGCAGGGCAGGAGGGGTGCTGAGCTGCTTCGCCCTTCCGTGTTGCTAGGGTGTTACCAAAACCCTGGGTCACTCTCATGACCCATTTCCCACACACGCACAGCACATGAATTTTCCACTAGGAAATAACAGGCGTTGGTGACTGTGGGCCTGCAGGAGGTCTGGGGGCGGGGGAATGTGGGCAAACAGAAACTGCAGAGGGGGGAGGAGGCCCCGCCCTCAGCTGTGCTCCGTCCTGGCCAGCGCTTTGGTCCAAAGGTCACCCCCTTGCTCTGCTCCGCCCCCAGGGGTGCAGGGAGCCCTTGCACGGTGGCTTCCTGCTGCTGACTGCAGAGCAGAGGACAGGCACCACCCTGCCCAGTGACCCATGGGATGGGCCGAAGTCCTAGGAGGCTGGCCTGGTCCCAGCACTCGCGAGGGGGCTTCCCCTATATACGCACTCACTCGGTCACTCGTACATTCCACTGTGTGCCAGGTGCTCGGAGACGGGGGGGGGGGGGCCAGGGGCACAGCGGTGACCCAGGTTGATCAGGTCCCAACCTCCACCACGTCCGGAGGGGGAGCTGGGTGGAAAGTCTTGGAACAAACACCCTGCCCATTCCCCTGGGGTGCAGAGCAGGCAGTGAACCCACTGAGGCTGGACGGCACGCCCTCCGCCCGGGAGGCGGGTCTGAGGGCCCGGATGGGCAGGCTGCAGGGCGAGTGGGTGGGGAGAATGCAAAAGCCCAGGCCTCCATCCTCCTGGGGTGGGGTGGGGTGGGGTGGGGGTGGGAGGTGGGAGGCTGCTGGGGCACCGCACCTCCACCAGGGGCTGAACATCGTCCCAGACCCTGGGTCTGAACCTCTCTGAGGACCCCCTCCTAGGACGCTCATCTCCCCCTCCCCAACCTCCACAGAGAACAGAGCCTCCCCCCCAAACCAGGCAGCTGTTGCCCTCCTCCGGACTTCCCTCTCCAGGACTGGGGGCTGCCGTGACCCAGGCACCAGTCTCCGGGAGGGAGGCCCTCACGTGGCAGCTGTGGCCGTGGCTAGTGCCCAGGAAACACTGGATGCCGGTGGCTTCAGCCTCAGCAAGGGTTCCCCTGGTTAGAAAGGCACCCCCCGGGGCAGAACCTCGAATCCAGTTTGCCTCCACACCCCACCTACGGCCACAGAGCCCTGCGTGCCGGTGCAGAGTGATGGAGCAGTCACCCACAGGGTGGGGGTGGGTGAGCAGGCGGGACCTGAAGGGAGTGTGGGTCTGGGCGAAGGTGCTCCTGGAGAGAACAGCACCTGCAAAGGCCCGAGGCAGGAGCTGGCCAGGTGGCCAGAGTGGAGTGAACCAGGACGGTGGCTGGCGAAGGCAGAAGAAATGGGATCCCCGGCCCTGTGGGTTTTTCCAGAGGATGATGGGAATCGTTGGGAGTTTTGAACACTGGACAGCGTGACACATTGTTTTAAGTAAATTGGAGGCTGGGGCAAAAATCCCGGTGCAGAGGGTGGGGCCTGGCCCAGGTGGTCCCCAGGGAGGTGGCAGGATGTGGCCAGAATCTGGCAGCAGGTTGAGGGTGGAATGTTCCAGATTTGCAGATGGAGGGGTGTGAGGTATCAGAGGAAGGAGGCACAGGGGCCTCAAGGGTTTCAGGTTGAGCACCTGGACGGGGCGTGTTGGGGGGGGTGTCGCTGGCACAACAGAGGTGGAGAAGCCCGCATACCTGGAGGGAGGGAGGTCAGGCCGGGAGGTGTGTGTGGTGGGGGACCAGGCCCAGGGCACCGTCTGAGCTTGGGAGGGCATTCAGAGCCAAAGTCCGCCTGGAGGAAGCCGAGTGGCGGGTGGGTTGGGGGCAAGGGGTGGAGGAGGGTGGGAGAGGGCAGAATTCTAGGGTGAGAGTTTCCAAGGGTGCCTGGCAAGGGTCCATTAAGAGAAAGTATTTATTGATATTAGAGAGAGAGACATAATCAGAGAGGGAGACTGAGGCAGAGAGAGAACCGTTGATTTGGTGTCCCACTTACTCATGCAGCCGATGGTTGCTTCTGGCTTGTGCCCTGACCGGGATTCAACCAGCAACCTCGGCTTATCTGGACAGCGCTCCAGCCCACTGGGCTACCCGGCCAGGGCTACCCCAGCGTTTGAAACACAGGAGTCTGGTGGGTGGGTGGGTGGGGGTGGGGGCTCAGAGAAGGCAGCGGGAGAGATGAAGTGCAGGCCGGAACGCAGAGGCTCCGGGAAGGAATTTCGTAGTGAAGAGGTGGCCACAAGTGGCCAGGGGGTGGAGGGGTACGGGCAAGGGTTCTGTTTGTTTGTTTGTTTGTTTAAGAAGGGAGAGATCCCCAGCATCTTAAGTAGGTGAGAAGTGGGCTGTCTGGCTTCTCTGTGGCCGTCTCTCGGAAAGACGAGGGTTCTAGGACCGCAGAGGCGGCCCTGCAGTGCCCGGTGTGGAGGAGGTGAGGAGGCGCCCGAAGCATCCGTGGAATGAAAGAGTCGGTGAATGGGGAGTCCTTAAAATTGTGCAGCTGAGGAGTGGCTAGGTGAGGAGGGGTGAAGCCTTGGCAGGGAGTGGAGTCTGGGGTCAGAGGTTGCCAGCAGGGTGGGGCGAGGAAGGGGCGGGAGTCGGCAGGGGACCGCCTGCGGGAGGTCGGGGTTTGGCAGATGCGGCAGGGATGAGGGGGCTGCAGGCCCGGGGAGGGGGGCGCCCCCGTGAGGCCCTGCTAACGGCAGATGCGGGTCCTGTGGATGCGGCCAGGAAGGGGTAGGTTCCTCAGGGACACCCAACTCCACATTCGCGGGGCGGGGGCGGGGGATGCGGGTCTTCAAAGACGACTGTCCAGATCAAATGCCAAGAAGGACGGTTGTGGATTCCGAAATGAATGTCGCCGGCGACCTGGGCAAAGGCAGTCAGCCTCCTTCTCCAGGAGCAAAGGGGGCTGGCCCGCGCCACAGCCTTGCCTGCCTGCAGTGGGGTCTTGGATCCCACAAGGGAGGAGGACGGCTGGGCCGGGACAACCAGCGGAGCCCGGAGCCTGAACCCTCTCCGCCCCGACGTTGGCTGGCGTCTCTGCTCCCCGCAGCCTCTATCTCCGCACCTAGAAACTGCTAACATGCCGTCGTAGCGCGTTGGGGGATCGTGGATCTGAGTTCCTGACCGCACTCAGGGGAGGCCGAGCTCCCTCTGTCGGCTCCCACCCCCAGGTCACCAGCGACCCCTCCCCGCTGTCCTCTCGATGAGCGCTCGCCCTGGAATCGCCCGCCTCTTGTTAGCACAGACGGCTGGACTTCCGATTCAGTGGATCCGGGCCCGAGAGCTGGGATTTCTAAGCCCCCGGGCCACTGCAGCGCGGGGACCCCACCTAGGAATCGCTGGCCCCGGAGCGAACTGCACGGAACGGCCACTGGCAGGCGGGCAGTCCCCGAATCCCCGGCCGCCGACGCAGGCGGAGGTTGCCGGGCAGAGCCGGGCGGCGCGCGCTCCCATTGGCCGCAGGTGGGCCGCGCCCCGCCCGACAGGTAGTGGCCCCGCGCCGCGCCATTGGGCCGCGGCCGCGGAGTCCCCCGGGGATTGGCCCAGGTGGTAGGCCCCGCCTCGCCCTCATTGGCCGCAGGTGCCACCGCCCCCGCCCCGGGACCGCCCGCCCCGCCGATTGGCCGCGGGCTGGGTCGGCCATGTTCGGACCCCCCCGCGCCCCAGCGGGCCAGACGCCAGACTCCGCGCCCCCGCCCCGTCCCGCGCGCCGCCCAAGTTCGGCGGAGTTGGCCGGCGCCTCTCGACCCCAGCGCTGCGCGCTCCCTTCCGCGTTCCGCCGCCCGCCCTACCTGGCGCCGGGCCGCTGGGGGCCTCGCGCCATGGCCCGAGCGCCCGGGGCGCGGCGTTGACGGCGTCCGGAGCGCGCCATGCCCAGCAGGACGGGCCCCAAGATGGACGGGAGCGGCGGCCGCGTCCGCCTCAAGGCGCACTACAGCGGGTGAGCGCCGCGGGACGGGGCGGGGTGGGGCGGGGGCAGCCGCAGCGCGCCACCCGTCGGGGACCGTGTCGGCGCTGCGGTGGGCGTCCGAGAGCCGCGGTCTCGGTCCGGGCGCGGGAGCGAGGGGACAGCGAGGCGCCTTCGGTCCCCGGGCGTCCCGGGAGGTCCTGGCGCACCAGCGCGGAGAGGCGGCCCCGGGTCGCCCCCCGCCCGGCGAGCGTGACTCCGCGGCGCGCTGTTCGGCCCTGGGCACAGTGTGGACATCTTCCCTGGAAAGTTAGCTGGACCGCGAAGGCCACAAACCGTGAAGACTAAACTTTGGGTCAGATGCTGCGAACTGCGGGCCGACCTTGAGAGACCGGGGTTTGCTGAGTTTTCCCAGCGTCCCGGGCCAGCGTTCTCAGCTGGAGAAAAGCTTAGTGACCCAGGCGCAGGCCCGGGGCTGAGCCGCCCGCGGATGAGCGTGGCGGGCGCCTGGCTGGGGAGCGCTCCGCGTGGATCCCCCCGGACCGGACCTTTCGGACGCTGCTGCGCTCCGCGCCTTCGCCTCAACCTGCCTCGCGGCGAAAGGGGGCGAGCGGGCGCCTCCCCGGCGACAGAGGCGGGGAGCGCGGCGCGCTCGGCCGCGGGAATCCCGGTGGGGATGGAGGGGGCGGTGCCCCTAGCGCGTTGTAGACGGCGCTCTCGCAGGACTAGGCACCTCTGCTGCTTTTTCCTTCCACGGTGTTGGCCTCCAGGAGTCCGGAAATCGGACCTGGCTGCTGTCAGGGTCGCCCCGGCCCGGTGGGGGTGGGGGGAGCGGAACACCGATCCGATGCTGCGGGTGAGCCTGTCGGTCTGGCTGGGGTGGCACCCCCGGTATTCGGGGTCTGCCCGAAGGGCACTCCCGGGCGGGTCCTCACGCCCAAGGAGGGGCTTCGGGCTTTTGATCTCCTGAGTGTTTGTCGTTTGGGGTCTCTGGTCAAGCCTCTCCTGCCCCTCCGCTGTCTTCAATTAGGTGCGGGGGCTGCTGGTGGCAGAGCCGGAGGGAAGAAGGATTTGGGGGAAGCGCTGGCGAGCCCACCTGCAGGGGTCGGGAAGCTGCGGCTCAGAGCCCGGGAGGCGTCAGCTGGGTGCTGAGCCTCCAGCTCCCCCGCGGGCCGGCGCACTTGGGCTTGCAGCTGGGTAAGCTGGAACAGCTGTGGAATCTTTGAACGGAGTAACCGGGGACTTTGTCAAAATCAGAGATAACCCTTAATGAGAGGATGTCCGCACCCAGAGCCCCCTGGGGTGGGTGCGAACCTGGCCCTCCGGCAGACAGGGTGAAGAGGCCCCTGCAGGAGGCACTGAGCTTGGGCGTCAGGGTGGAGGCGGCTTGTGGGGGAAGTTAAGGGGGCCCCTGGGAGTTCTGCGCACCCCCCACCCGGCGCGCTTTGGCCCCTGGAGAGCTCTTTGGTTACCAGGAGTAACGTGAGCTGCTGAGTCTGGTTTCCCGGGCGGATGAGGCCACGCCCCCACGCTTTCCTCTTCCTTCCCTTCCCACCTCTGGGCTCCCCTCCCTCTCCCATCTCCCTGCTCTCCCCTCCCTTTCCCCTCTTCCTTCTCCTCCTCCTTCGGGCCTCCTCTCCCTCCCGCATTCCTCTTTTCTGCCCAGGGCTGCCTCGGTTCCTTCTCTACCTGCTCCTCCTGTCTTGCCCCCGCCTCTCCCGGTGGACTGAAGTGGCAGACCTGGTCGTCAGAGCATGGCCCTGACGCTGGTCTGGCAGGTGCCCACCTGGATCAGCACCCACGTACCCAGACCCCGTGGGCCCAGGTGACATCAGGCTCTGGGTGATAGGGTGCTGGCGCCCCCCGGAGGGAGGCTGTTTTTGTGCAGTTGGGCCAGGGGCTGAGGGTCGCACACATCGAAGACACTGTTGACAGGGGGTTCTTCAGCTGCCCCTACGGGTTATGGCGTCTTCTGGTCGCCCCTTCTCATCCCCCGAGGCCCCCCGAAGGCTTGAGATCATGGCCTCCCTCCACCCACTGGGGCCTTCGGAGGGCGTGGCGTCCCCGGAGTGAGTGGGGTCTGGGGCACCTGCGTTTCCCAGGGGCTTTGGGGTGGTGCTCGGGTGGTTTGGGGTGGAGGTGACTGCCAGCCCTTCCTCTGCCCAGCTCAGCCTCCCGTTCCGGAGTCTGCATGGTCCAGGACCTGCTGTGTGCAAAGCCCGGCGCTGGTCCTGTGGCCCGGACCCCTGGGTGTTGGGGGAGGGGCATCCCCCAGGCTGCTGGGGGCCGACTCCTGGTCACCCTGCCCAGGGCTCTGTCTTGCTGCTCGATTCAGGATTGGGGTGAGGGCAGGGGTGGTGGTCAGGGGTCTCGCACTGGGGGGAGGGTGGGGGAGGGATGGCCGCTCCTGGGCTCGCTGGCGTCACACCTCGCCGGGCTGGGAGATTCAGAGCCCTCGGTGGCCCCACCTGCCGTTGGGTGCTCCCAGGGTGTTTCCCCCGGAACAGTAGAGGCAGAATGCAGGGGGAGGGTCTTGGGGCAGGGAGAGGTCAAAGGTGAGGGGATGGCAGACCCCAATTTCCAGAGTTCCTGGGGCAGGAGGACCGGGGACGCTGGGTCAGATGATGCGTGTGCTGTGCACCAGGTCGGGGTGATCCCAAGGAGGTGCAGCGGGCGGTGGTGGGATCTTCGCCCCTGGAGCCCTCGCTGAGGAGCTCGAGCCCCTCCTACGCCTTCCTTTCCCGTCTGCTGAGACGCTGCAGGCTGTGGTGGCCAGGGGCCGGGTTAGCCCTGGCGTGATTGGCGTCCTGGGGGCAGGTGATGAGGGTCTCTGAGCAGATGCGCAGCGGGAAAGGCGGGCGGCCAGTGGCCCTCAGTGTGAGCGAGGCCGGCGGGCCAGACCCCGGGCTGCGGTGCTGAGCCCAGGTCCAGGCGGGCAGGTCCTGGACCCTCTCGGCCCTCGCCCTGCTGTCCTGTGTGCGGTCGGAGGCTCTGTAAACCCGCGTCTGAGGAGTTTGGAAGCCGGCGGCACTGACACCGAGCGGGCGCTGCCTTCCTGCGGGTAGGAGGCTGCAGAGCGTGTCCGGTCTCTGTTTCCAGGCCCTGCGCTGTCGGGTGTCAGGCGTGGGTGCGTTTTCCCCGCGGACTGTGCTCCGAGGGTGCACACCCCTCTCAGTTCAGTGACAACAACGTGCCTCTCCGCCCCGCCCCGCCCCCCGCCTCCCTGCCCCCCTCCCCTCCGCGGGGAGGGCACCGGCCGGCACTTGTTTCAGGGCGTGGGCGGTGCCCCGCTGGACCCCTCCGCCGTTTCCAGCCATCCAGCGTCAGCGTCCCACTTTTGGGTAAAAAGAAAAGAGGCAGTGGCGTTCTGCGTAACTTCCTTTTCCAAAAAACCCTGCAGGGAGGCAGGTGAATGGTCCCTCCAGAGCATCCTTGGGTCATTCCGTTATTCCATTCTGCCTCTCCCCCCAACACAGTTTCTCCCCCAGCCCCCCAGCCCGCCCCAGGCCTCCGTCCTTGGACGTGATGCCCTTGTCCGCATCGTGCAGGTGTGCCGGCAGGTTAATGAAGGCTATGGGCTTGACCCACCTGGAGACCTTTCGGGGGGAACAGGCCCCTGGTGCCTGAGCTGCTGCTCGCCCGGCTTCCAGTAGGGGGCGCCTCCACGCAAGGGGCTTCCCGGTGCTAATTTAACAAATCGCCAGTAGTTCTGGGAAGTTCTCGGTTAGTTCATCAATAATTTGGTTAGTCGGTAACCCGCATTTAAGTTGGTTCACACACGCGCCGTGGTGACCTGTCCGCACCCTCTTTGCCCAGGGACATGCTGATCACCAGCCTGGACGCGGCGACCACCTTCGAGGAGCTGTGTGCGGAAGTGAGAGAGATGTGCAGCCTTCACCAGGCGCAGCCGCTCACCCTCAAGTGGGTGGACAGCGAAGGTAGCCTGGGTCTCGGCCAGCAGGGGGCGCGTGTCCTGCGCGTCGGAGGCAGGCCCAGCCCTCTGCGGGTCACCGCAGCTTCCAGGTGGGGGGGCGGGGGTCTGACCTGGGAAGAGGCTGGCCTCCTGCGGATACGGGGCTGGGTGGGCGTGGGCGGGAGGACTGTCCTCACCTCCTCACCTGGCCGTCCTTCCCCAGCCTGGGGCTTGTCCTGTGGGTGGTTTGGAAGGATGAGCTCCCTCCATTTTCTCAAGGACAGTGGGCAGGTGACTTCCGTCCGATCCCTCTCTCTGTCTCAGTCAGACGCACATCCCGGGAGGGACCCCTTCTCGCGCGACTCTGGCTGCTGCTGTCAGCCGAAGGTGCAGGGAGCCCCTTCCTGCGGGGACAGGGCCACGGGCCGCAGGCTCTGACGTGTCGGAGTGCCCCCGTCCAGCGATGGACCCCTGGGAGCCTTTCCCTTTGGGCTGGGACTGACCTAAGAACACTGTGGATCTCGCCCAAGCCCAGAAGCTGTCAAACCTAAGCTCTGTGCACAGCTGCCTCGGGCTGCGGGTGAACTCAGCCTCCCTTCCGGGGTGGGCTGCTTCCGATGAGGGGCCCCGGGTGTCTGCGCGTTGTGTGGGCCCCTCTGCCTTAGGCCTGTGGTTTCCTCAGCGATGGGTCTCGCCCCCCTAGGTGACCCCTGCACTGTGTCCTCCCAGATGGAGTTGGAGGAGGCCTTCCGCCTGTCCTGTCAGCACCGGGACGACGGGCTCGTCATTCACGGTCAGTGCCGCCAGCAGCGGGGCAGGCGGGGCGGGGCGGGCAGCAGGGCTCTCCACAGCTGCCCTCTGCGTCCCGGGGGTGTGGCAGCTTTGCCCGGCCAGCTGGGGGACTGGAAGCCACACAGAGGACCGCAGTTTAGGGTCTTAGGGTAGCAGAGAGGTTAAGGGTGCTGAGAGTAATGCAGCTTAGGTTTTTCCTGACACGTTATTAACCCAAATAGAAACTGCTCTTCCCTGCCGAGTCCGCCTGCTCCCTGACGCAGAGGCTGGGCCCTGGCTCTGTGCCCTGGGGCTCACGTCCTGGGCGCATCGGGAGCCCGGGCGGGCTCAGCTGCCTCCAGCTCTCCTGGAGCACCAAGGGTCTGGGTGCACAAGAGTGGGCACCGTGGGGGTGGTCCCCCCGCACTGCTCGGGGGCAGACCAGACGCCCTTGCCCGCGGCGTCCGGGGCTCACAGCCCTCCTCAGCCTGTTTGGCCCAGAGCTGGGGTGAGAGTTGAAATGTCGCTGTCGTTCCAACGTAGTCTTTAAATTGGGGGTTCGCACCGTGCCCCCACCCTCTCGGGGCCCCCCAGGGTGTCCAGGGCCCAAGGCCTGGCCCAGGCAGCCGTGGCCAGGCAGCCACGTGGTGGGCCAGAATGCGAGGCTGGCCGCCGCTCTCGGCCACTCAGGCATCTTCTCCAGTGCGGGCTAGTGGCTGGTTGAAACCTCCCGGTTTCGGGGCTCCGCGCAGAGACGTGGCTTGGATCCAAAGGCTCGCGCCGTCCCCTTCGCCCCGTGGCGTGAGCACACTCGTGGCGCCTTCAGCGTTCTCAGCTGTGGAGCTTCGAACTTACTGCATTCCAGACAAAGAAAAAGGTTGTTTTGATCTCGTTTCCACGCTGTCTGAGCTCCTGCTTCCTAACTCACCGCGGGAGACCTGGGCGCAGTTGACAGCATTTACCCGACGGCATGAGCCCCCGGGACGGAGACGCGGAGGCGAGCTGGCACCACCGGGTCCAGAGTGCCGGTGGGCCTCCCACTCCGTGTCGCGGCGACATGGGACGCGTCCGGCGCTCTGCCGCCTGCCTCCCTCCCGCGGCTTTCCTGGCCTCCCTGGGCCTTTGCATCCTGTCAGAGGGACTTGAGTGGACGCCCACGTGCTTGGGCCCCCAAGTCTCGGCCTTCCTGAGCAGGTGGTGGTCAGCTGCGCGGGCTCTGCCCACGTGCCTGGCCTGCTGCCTCCAGGAACGGCACCCATCGGGCTGACCCAGGCTCTCTCTCTCCCTGCAGTGTTCCCCAGCATCCCCGAGCAGCCCGGCATGCCTTGCCCCGGAGAAGACAGTGAGTACCGCCCTTCCCTCTGCCGCCTGCCGGGTGCTACGGTGCAGGCCTCGACGTGTTTGCCGGCAAGGGGAAGGTGGTGCTTTTGGTGGCCTGGGGTGTGCAGCTGGTCTCCCCAGGAAGACTAAGGGGAGTGACCAGATGAGGGGGTTTTCACTGGGGGGCGTCCCTGCCTCCTCCCGTGTGTCTGTCCTGGTGCCTGAGCAGGGCCACTGGGGAGGGCTGGTGCCAGGTGCCCCTGAAACGCCTTCATCTTCCCCAGGAGGGCAGGGCCCTGGTGGGGAGCACAGGGCCAGTCACGTGCTGGCTGGGAGGGGGCAGCGGGAGCCTCACCAGCGGGGGCAGATGACCAATGACCAGTGCGGTGCACACGGGTCAGAGTGAGGGTGAAGACAGCGGTGGGGGGAGGGGTGGGTGCAGCTTGAGATCCGGAGGCTGGGAAGCCAGGGATGGAGGGGCTTCCGGGCGGCGACCCAGCCAGGGCAGGGCCATGGGGCACACCTGCCCAGGAGCAGCAGGTGACAGGTGTGATGTATCGTTTCTCTGCAAGCCGGACTCAGGGGTTGCTGGGATTCAGGTCACGGCAGGAGTTTGTGAGGTGGATGTGCAGCAGGTTTCCGGGGAGCCTGCGGGGGCGGAGGGGGCGTGGCACTGGGAGGTGATCCTGTGACCCGGGGTCCCTCCTGCCAGAGCCCCAGGCGGCCAGAGCAGGCCTGTTGGGGCGGGCGGCGGGCACAGGGGTTTCGGGGTCCTGGTCCCCCCGCCCACCTGGGGCTGCCCACCTCCCACGGAAAGGGACACGCATCCTGAAAGGCACCGTCACACTCGGCAGTTTGGGGTTTTGGATGCGTCAACAAATAAAACGAGGTGGACGTTCCTCCTGGGAGGTGAGGTCCCCTCCCCCGGGTCCTCAAGGGGGCGTCATGGCAGTTGCCGCCTGGATGGCTCTTGGTGATGGAGACAGGCTGTCTGCTTACCTGTCTGGAGAGGTCTCCAGCAGCCGGCGTGGCCTGGGCAGGGGCCGCCGCGCTGTCCAGCGTCCGAGAAGCTGGAGCTGGCAGCTCAGCCCTGGCCCCAGCGTCTGAGGTCCACCCTTCTGTGGCCACCCTGACGCCTGCCTGGCTTTTCCCTGTGGGGTCGCCGCCCTGTCCTGGTCACCTGCACGCTGGCCTCGTGGGGGAGGGTCGTTGGGGTCAGCTCAGCCTCTGCTCTGCTTGGGGTGGGGGCCTTGGGACACTGAGGACTCAGGTCTCTGCTGGAGGTGGAAGCTGGCGACTCCCCAGTGGCCCTGTCCTTGTGGGGGATGCGGAGAAGGCAGAGCCAGAGTCCCGCCTCAGCCCCAGGGGCAGGCCCTCCAGAGGCCCTTGGCGGGTGCAGGATTCAGGAGCACCGGCTTTCGTGGGAGAGCCCTCCCCCAGCGCGGGGAGGCGGCGGTGAGCGGAGTGTCGTCCTGGCTTACACTGTGGGGGGGTGTTCATGTGAGGCCTGACGTGGGACTGCTGGGCACCGGGGCCGCGCAGTGGGTGCCGTGGGCAGGAGCACACCCCGGGCGGGATTGTGGGGCAGACTGTGGGCCTGGTGGCACCTGTGTGGGCCCCACCTCGTGGTCAGGCCCCACGGGTGCGATGCCGCTGATGCCGCGACTGCACCGTGGATCCCCCGTATGTGGGGCGCCTGAGTGAGGCACCCTCTCCAGGGCCGCTGCTGCCCACTCCCCGCCCAGCGCCCTTCGGCCCCTCTGACGGCGGCTCATCCTCGGGGGCGGAGGCCGTGTGGAGCCGCCACGGGTCCTCCTGAAACAACTGCACCTGCAGCTCCCGGGCACCGTGGGGGAGTCTCCTGTTTTATTAAACACCCAGTTTCATTCGGCTTTGTCTCAAATTATTTGCAACCAACTGGAAAAGCTAGTGTCCCAGCGACAGTGGCTTCCGATAAAGTCAGCAACTCGCCAGGGCAGCCTGGGTTTTCTCGCGTCCTGCAAACCGCGCGCTTTGGGTGGATTGGGGGCGACACGCCTGTCACGTGTGGCCGTATTTCCCAGGAGCCCCGTGTGCCCGGGAGCTTCAGCACCTCCTGACTCTGCTGCAGGCCTGGTCGGGGTTGTCGCGGGCTCTCCGGGGACAGTCTGGGCGGTGGGCGTGGGGCTCTGTGGCCACTCGGCTGCCCTGCGGCGTGAGAGCAGCCACTGTGGGATGCGGACGGTGCGGCGGCTGGACCGCGGGGGCGCGTCGCGCACCGGCATCGAAACCGGCAGGTCGTGTCGTTTTCGCGCGTCTCGAAGTATCACTGTTTTGATTTTATTTGGCTGATCAAAACCGCAGGGGCCGCCTGTTGGCGGGGAGGCCCATCAGCCTGGGTTTCCAGTAGGACTCGCGGGGACCTGCCCCTGAGGGCTGCGTTTACGCTTTGACAATTGTGGAAGGCTGTCGCACGCCCGGCACGCACGAGTGAGCTCTGCAGTGACCGCAGCTCTGGGAGGCTGGAGGTCCCCGGACTTCCCCGCCTGTGTTTCGGATCTGGGGAGAACGGGCCTGGGTTCCGGTGCCGCGTGAGGACGGAGGCTGGGTTTGGGGCGCCCAGCTTGCGGGGAGGAGGAGGAGGGTCCGGCGGACTGTCCTGCTGGGGGTCTACTCTGGCCGCCTCAGGCCTGGCACAGGCGGCGTGTGAGGTCCTGTGTGGGGTGCTGGGGCCCCCCCACCTAAGGCTGCTGGGTGTGTGATTGCACCCACACAGTCACTCAGCCAGCCTGTTCTCACCCCGTTGCGTGTGGGGTGTCCCCCAGCTGCCCTGCCTGGTTCCCCTGGGGGAAGGGACAACCTCGGGAGGCCGCCTGCCCCGTGGTTCGGCCAGCCTTTGACTGCACCCACCGCCTCCCCCCTCCCCCCTTACCCTGCCCCCACTGCCAGGTCGCCCGGTTCAGGCCCCTGTGTGGATGCAGGTCGGAGGTCACTTGCACTTGGGTGGCCACCGCGTCCCTGCATTCTGGCCAGAGGGTGCCAGCCACCGAGGCTCTGCCGCCCTCGGGCTGCACGCTGCGCTCCCCGGGGCTGAGCCGCCTCCTCCCGGCCGCCCCAGCTCCCGGACCGGCTCGCGCACAGACGCTTGTTTTCATGTGACGTCAGCTCCTCCACATCCAGGCCGTGTTTTCGTTGGTGCCTCAGCTGCCGGCTCCAGCTCCCCAGGGGAGCCGGTACCACCGGGCCTGGAGACCTGAGGAGGCAGGGACTCGAGAGGTGGGGGACCGCCGGCCAGCCCGCCTTTCGGTAGCCACCCGGCCTGGGAGCCCACCCACCGGCTGGGGGGCTGCGGGGACGGAGGGCAGCCCCGGGCGTGGAAGGGCAGGAAGATGCCCGCCCTCACACCCACTGCCCCGTAGAGCATAAAGGCGCCCGTGCGGAGGCGGCGGAGGCGGCGGAGGCAGGGTGAGTACTGTGCGCGGCTGCCGGGGCAGGCCGTGCGCGCTTGGGCCAAGCTGCGGCCCCGGCCTCCCGGCCGCCTTGCAGATGCCCCAGCAGATGCGGCGCTGGGCGTGCAGGGGAGCGTGGGGGCCCTCGTTCCCGAGGCGGACGGCTGGCCTGCGGAGCAGCGGCTGATGCAGGGGCTGTGAAGGCGGCTTGTCTCCCCAGATGGGGTCTGTGCCCAGGCCCCTCGGCGCGGCTGCGGGTCAGGGAATAACCGCATCCTCATCTGAGCCCCGCAGGGGCCTGGGGTGGCCCTGCCGTCCGGGGCGGCCCGGGGGCATGTGCGTGCCTGGCTCCCCGCCCAGCGGAGCCGCGGGCGGCAGGTCCCCGGCCGCAGTGTGCAGCGCGGAGCCCGGGGAGGCGGCACCTGCTCCCCCGGCCCAGCCCTCCCCTGGCTCCGGCTCCCGCCGCCCCGGCCGGTCCTGGCTCCGGTTTGCGCTGACGACACGGCGCGGGCAGTGTTGACGTGCACTGGCTGCAGGGTCCTCGCAGGCGATGTGCGTGGGGGCGCCCGCGTCGCCGCCGAGATGGTCGGAGGTAGACGAGCCGCGGGGGCTGGGGCTGCATCGGGGCGGGAGGGGCGTGTGGGTGCGTTTCTGACGTCCATTTTGCTGGGTGCTCCTGTGGAAACAGCAGCGGCAGCAGGCAGCCCCCCGCAGGCTGATGGGAGCCGGGGGCGCGGGGGGCTGGGGTGACAGGGTGGTGCGCGTGCGGTGGCGGGTGCTGGGGAGGCCGGGGGGTGCAGGGGGCCCTGGGAGCAGGGCGCGCCCCTCCCCCAGCAGCAGAAGGACCTGCTCCGCAGCCCGCCGGTCGCAGGGCCGCTGGCCTGTTGTGGCCCCTTGAGTCACGAAGCGTGGGCTGCGTGCGGGGCCGCCGGGAGGGGAGCGGTGGCAGCTCACACGCGTGCCGGCGGGTGGGCCGAGATTAGCTGTGTCATGGTCTCCTCGGGACAGCTCGGCCTCCCTCCTTGCGGGTGATCATGCGCTGGCTGTGCAGGGGTGACATGAACCCCCAGAGCACAGACCTGCTGCCGGGGACCGGAGCCAGGACGGGGGACCCAGAGCGGGGCCTCGGCCAGGTCCACTCGGAGATGTGAACAGGGGGCAGGCTGGAGCGGCACCTCCCCGAGAGACGCGTCCCCTGTCTGCGTGGATGCTGGCAGATGGCTGCGGCTGCCTGTCACCTGTCACCTGTCCCCGGGCCCGATGCGTGTGGACGCGCTGCGGTCCTGTCCCAGCTCTCAGCCGCCAGCCAGGTGCCTTCACAAAGTTCTGAGCTGCCGGCAGCTCGTAAGGGGTTGTGCGTGCTGTTTGCCCGGCTGTGAGCCCACGCTGCCCTTCCCGACTTCGCCTCCGGGCCACCAGGCTGCCCCCCGTGGGGCCCCAGAGAGACCCGGTCAGTCCCACCAGGCACACCAGTGGGTGCCGCCCTCGGCCTCCCTGCCACCCAGCGTTGATCTGTCTGCTGGGGACCCTGTCAGAGTAGTCTGTGGCCCGGCGGACGCTCCCCATTTCGTGAGCTCCCTGTGACGTGGTGGAGGTGAGGCTGCCCCTCGTCTGCCGGGCGGCCCTGGTCACCCACATGGAGCGGAGCCCGCAGCAGCCTCACACCGGGAGGCTCGTGCTCAGGTCTCAGGTCGGCAGTGCCTGGGGTGAGGCCCCGGCCTCTGCTGAGGATCCAAAGTCTCGGGTAGCGGGTGTCTCGTTTGGTGACTGAGAACGCAGACACGCCGAGCAGGGCAGCCCTGGATGAGGAACGCCCCGGACGGCCACTCTCTGGAGCCAGGGCCACACCCGGCCCGGCCAGGAGGAGCCTTCACTTGGGTCTGGCGTCCCTGCGTCCACACCTGGAGGACAGAAAGCCTCCTCTCCGGGCTTTGTGGGGGAGCCGTGTCCGAGGCCCGGCCAGCGGGTCCGCGCCGTCCGCCTCACCGTTGCTGCCCCTGGGCCTTTGCACGTGCAGCTCCCCCGCCCACCCCAGGGCTTGGACGGAGCAGGCCTTCTGCAACCGTTGCTGCTTTACGGGGGGGGGGGGGTGTGAATCTTCGTTCAAGTTGGCCCCCTGCGCCAGGTGCCCCGCCGCGTTGTTCTTGGTGATGACGTCACGGCACACCTGCCGGCGTGCTCGGACGCGGCAGTTCGTTTTCCAGACCGGCCTGAGCGCGCTGGGTCAGGGCACTCGCTCCTGACTGGCTTCGCCCTTCCTTGTCTCCGACCGAGGCCTCCAGGCCGGTCCAGCCCCGTTCCGACCCCCTGGGCGCCCACCCCGGGAGCCCAGGGGCCCGCTGCCCACGCGGGAGGCTCGGAGTCGGGGGAGGAGAGAATGCCGGGCTCACGACAAGTCCTCTCTCCCTTTTTTTTACGCATTTTGTTGTGTACCACACGGAAATGATTCATGACAAGCTTGCTTCCCTCCACGGTTGCGTTATTAATTTTTAAAAATTGATTCCGAGGGAGAGACAGGAACGTTGGTTTGCGGTTTCACGCACTGATGCACACGCTGACTGATTCCTGCCTGTGCCCTGACCGGGGATCGAACTCGCAACCTTGGCACATCGGGACGATGCTCCAGCCTGCCGGGCTGCCCGGTCAGGGCAGCAAGTCCGTGGCGGGCGCCTGGGCCGCAGGCGCCGCCCCTGTGGTCTGACAGACGGGCTGGTTCAGCTTCGTTTTGCGCCTCATGCTCTTGCTGGGTGAGTGAAGGTTCGCGCCCGCGGTGCCAGGGGTGGAGGGAACCGGATCGCCCGTCCCGCTGCCTCGTCCGGCGGGTCGAGGGGGTCGGGGTCTTTGTAATGTCGCTTTTGCGGGAAGTTTCCGAAGGGCCGGTCCGCAGCGGGTCGGAGCCGGCTGCGGGCGCGTGGTGAGGGCCTCGCCGGGGAGTGGGCACTGAGCACGCCCCCGCCTGGCCGCCGTCCTGGTCGGGAGGCCGTGCTGCCCCCACAAGCGCTTGCGCCTGAATTCCGTGCTGTGTGTCCGTTTTGTGTTCCGAACGCGACGTCGAGTTTGGCGCGTTTGTCCCACGAGGTGTCGCGTCGTTCTGCGTGGTTTTAAAGGAGAGCAGGTGTCCCCTCAGCCCCCGAGGGGCTCACTCCCTGTCGCAGCAGGGTCTTGGTGTTCACTCCGGATTCCCAGATGACACACGCATGCTGCTCTTTCCAGATGTTCCCCTTTGGCGTGTTCCTTGGTCCCCCCGTGTCTGGAACTCCGGAGCGTGCTGCTCGGCGGCCCTTCCTCTGCCCGCGCCCCACAGGCCCAGGTCACCGCTTACTGGCTCTCTGCTGGGCGTTGGCAATCTCCCTCGGGGTTTCCTGGAAGCCCCGTCTTAAATTTGCCCGTGATCTCTCCCCCAGGTGGTGGCCCCCCCATGCCAACAGCACATCCCTCCCGTGACCAGGCACCTCCCCGTGCTGGCCCCTGGGGTCCCCTGCGCCTCTCCTCCGCCTGCTCCCTCCGTTCCTGGCTCCTGGGCCCCTCTCTCGGTCTGATCTCCAGCTAAGACTTTTGCCGGGACGCCTGGGAAAGTCGTGCGGGAACAAATGTCCCGAGACCCGGTCCGAAGACGCTTGTGGCCCGGCCGCAGGCTGGGTGACCGTTCAGCAGGATGGAACTGCGGGCGAGAGCTCTGTTCCCTCCGCTTCGGTCGGACGGAGCCCTCGGCAGGCGTTCTGCGATTCGTGTGCTTTCTCCTCCTGACAGCAGCCCCCGGAGCCTGGGCCCCCCGTGTTGCCCAGTTCCGCGCTGCGGCGCAGGTTCCCCCCGGGGTGGGGACCGCGAGCCTGGCGGTGGGCGCTTCCGCTCCGTCGCTTCCCCCGTGGGATTTTCTGCAGCTTCCGCCCGGCCGGTCTCTGGGCTTCGAGTCTGTTCCTCGTTTCTGCCCAGGACGTGCTCTGGCTTTCTGTCCAAACCACCTGCGAAGCTTGTGGTCTTGTCTCCGGTTTTTAACTTCCGAGAGTCCCCAGCGTCCCTGCAACAGGGGAGCGCTGCCGCCGCCTCCCCGGCGGATGGTCACACCCTGTGGTCGGGGTGAGAGGCCGTGCGGGAGAGAGCAGTTCTGGGAGCTGTCGAGCACACCTGTGGCTTTAGGGCTCCAGGTGCGCAACCCTCGCCATGCCCCACGAGGCGCGTGCCGCTGGCTCCGCCCTGGGCGAGATGGGCCCCTGAGGAGCGGCTCCTCCCCCACGGCCAGGCCGGTCCATGCTCTGGCGGCCGCAGGCCCTGCTCTGCCGCTTGCCGGCCTGTGACCTGGTCCCGGCACACTCCGCCCTGTGGTTCGCAGCTGCGTGAGTGGAGTGACTGTCGCGGGTGAGGACTGAGCACGTGACACTCGGCGCCTGCCCGCCCTGCGGCCAGGACTCAGGTGCAGACACGCATGTGACCAGGGACCACGGGGGCACGTGAGCGGTGCGGTCCCCCTTCAGTGTTTTCTTGGGTCCTCACGCCGCTGTTTCCAGCAAGGTCCCTGTTCTCCGTTGGTTTTGGCCTGGGAGGCTCTCCTCAGCCGCGGTGACCGTGGGCCGTCTGTCCACAGGGACAGGTGGGCATTGGGAGGCGGCTGGGCCTGTCCCGGGGAGCCCCCATGGTGGCCAGTCCAAGTGCCTGGCGAGGGTCTGGGAGCCCCCCTGGCTGAGTCCGCATCCCACCAGCTGCCTGGGGTGAGGGTGGGGGTCTCTTCCTTAGAGCTGTGTTGCCTGCGCTGCGGGCACCCCGACTGCCTGGTCCCCGGAGCCTTCGGGGCCTGGCCCTGCTCAGTCTCCTGGTGGCTGCCGCCCGTGTCGTCCGCTGCTGCGGGCACGTCGGTGTCTCGTCCCCTGGCTCCGGGAGGAAGCCAGGGGGCCAGTGCGGCTGTGGCCCTGCCCTGCCCACCGAGGCTGTCACGCAGGACCTGGCGCCGGGGCCAGGCTGCACAGGGCAGGCGGGCGTGCGAGGACCCAGGGGACCCGCCGTCCTGAGGGCGCTGTCCCCCCGCCTGTGGGGTCTCTGCCCCTCGCATGGGCGGGGCCGGGGGCCGCAGGTGCGTCCGTGACACAGGTGTGTGTGTGTCTTGAACACTTCAGGTTTTACAGCAGTTTTGGATTTACAGGAAGTGGAAGCAGGGGCCGAGCTCACGAGCCCCCGGTGACCGGTGCCCGGTGTCCTCGACCGTTGGCCGCGGACCCTGTCGTCCGCTCAGGGCCGCCCTCTCCCCGGCCTCCCCTGCTGCCCTCCTCACGCCACTGCGCAGCGGCTCCGCTGCGGTCGGCCCTCCCCCCACCGTGAGTGCGTCCGTGTTCTGTCAGCCCCGACGTCCAGGCGGGCCGCCCCGGAGTGGTGGCCCGGGATGGACGCCCGGGCTGCTGGGAGGGTCTCCGTGGACGGCTGGTGCCTCTTCCCACCCTGCAGCCCGGGTGGCGCGTCCCGGGGCACAGCAATGCGGGGACTTGGGGCTGCCGAGCAGCGGTCAGGGCGGCCGCCTCCAATGGGAGGGGGAGAGCGTGGCGGTGCCGTGTCCACCTGGCGAGGGAGGGGGCGGGCGCGCGGAAGGCTCGCTGACCGCCATCCGGGGGACGGGTGCCGTGATGTGGGCGGCGGTGGGCTGGGAGTGTCCACCGCCCGCCGCTCGGGGGAAGACAGGAGACCCTGGGCCGTTGACCGTTGACGTCCCCGAAGGCGGCATTGGGGGCAGGTGCTCAGCCGGCTCAGAGCTGGCACCCACCCCTCCGCTGTCCCCTGGAGACGGCTCCTCCGTTGGAGAACAAGGTGACATGAACGCAGGTTCCGCTCAGCTCGTCACCGTCCTGCAGAAGACGACGGTCCTTCCTGGGGGGGCCGGGCGCCCCGTTCCCAGGGGCACCCGTGACACTCGGTACTGAGCACCTGAGCTGGAGGACGGGCAGCTTTTGGGCGGCAGACTCAGGAGACACACGAGAAGGACGGTGCCCCTCCCCGGAGGTGCTGCCCCCGCCGCCCCTCGTCGGCCCGCCCTCAGGCTCCCATCTCCTCTTGTATCTCGATGGGTCGGACGTGAAGCTCCATCTCTGTGGTCACACCGCGGGGACCAGTGCTAAACACGCTCTACCCGGGCGAGCCTGGCCTCTCAGGTCCGGCTCCCTGGGGGGACAGACGCGGGGTGGCCGGTGTGGGCAGGCCCCACGTGGCTGAGCAGACGGGGACCCCACTCCTGCGGCCTCGCCCCTCCCGCTCCCCGGCCAGCCGCCCGCCTGCTGGCGGCCCCTGGGGGCCCCTGACGGCTCAGGGCCGCCTCACACTCGGACAGAGATGGCAGAGCGTCCGGGCGGGGGTGGACTGGACCCCTGCCCAGGGTTTCCTGTATTTCAAGTTGGGAACGAGAAATAGTCGTTCGTTCATTCATTTGAAATTTTAAACCCCTCGCTCCAGCTGAGGGGCTCCGTCGTGTGGACCGCGGTCTGTGCACCGCGAGGGTGCAGGCAGGTTCAGTCCCCGGTTTGAAACACGACAATTCTGCAAAGTAAAGCTGAGCGAGGGCGGTGAGACCTCCGCAGAGCCCGTCAGCGAGCGCATCAGGCAGCCCGGTCCCACCCGCCCGCCCCGCCCCCCTCGCCGACGGTGCTGGTCCGGCTCCTGCAGCCACGAACCGTCCAGCACTTGGAAAAGCTTGGAGTATTTTCACAGCCCTTGCAGGGAAACGTGGACGTTCTGTGGGATTTCTCTAAAACCCACCGAGAGTCCTTTCTGTTCTCCTCAATCCTCCCAGGAGGACACACTCAGTGATTCTGAGCGAGAGGAAGGAAGGGGGGGAGGCAGGTGGATGCGAGAGGGAAACAGCCGTCGACAGCCTCTCGCACGCGCTTTGACCGGGGACTGAACCCGCGCCCCAGCCGTGTGCCCCGATGGGGGTCAAACCATGACCTTCTGGTGCGCAGGCCGGGGTCCCCAGGTGCTGAGCCCCCGGCCACAGCTGACGGTGCTTCCTTGGTGGCGTGTGGCCCCTGAGACCACATCAGGGACGTGTCTGGGCTCCGGCTTTACGACCTTGGCTCCCTGAGCCCCGCGGACCTCGTGAGAGCGCAGCGAGAAGCCCCTCAACCCCGGGCGCGTGAGAGGAGGCGCTGCCGCTGGCTCCCCGCCACGATGGAGTGGCTTGCCCTCGGGGCTCCCCTGCAGGGGCCTCTGGGACCCTTGGGGTCTCGAGACCTCGCAGGGTGCAGCCAGTTGTCTGCGCCCTGTTGTTTGGGGGGGGGGCAGCTGCCTGCTGTCTGAGCTGGGGCCTCGGGTGGGGATGAGCAGGGTCTTGGTCGCATGCCGTCACCACGTGGAGGCCTGGGGGCCCAGCCCTGAGGCAGGATGAGTTTCGCAGGTGGGCTCTCTGCACCCCAACATGACTGACGTGAGTCTGCCTGCCCCCCGCTGCACGTCCTCGGCCAGGGGGCGAGAGGCCCTTCCCCGGTGTCTGAGCCAGCTCAGAGCGGGCCGTGGCACAACGGGAGCCGTGTGGCCGCGGGAAGGAATGGGCGCACGGGCCGGCCGCAGTGCCAGGCCCACCCTGAGCTTTTCAGTCACTGAACCGCTCCGTCACGTGGCGTTGTGTTCTGACAAAAAAAAAAAATCATCCCCGGAGCATTTAATCGCTCTGCTTTGTGCCTGGGAGGTGGGCGGCCAGTGGCTGTCAAACGGCGCGTCTTAGCAGATCAGTGAGACGCTGAAGTGACGGCCACACGCCCCCTCACAAGGGCACACTCGGCGCCCCGTGCGCTCCCGTGAGGGGAAGAGGGGGCGCGGAGTCACGGGGCTGCCCCCCGGCAGCGGGGTGGGTGCAGGCCTCCGGGTGGGGTGCGCCCACGCTGGGCTGAAGCGGGTGACCCTCACACAGAAATCCTGAGTGACAGGACCCCAGGCACCTTTGTGCCGGCACTGGGCAGGGCCTCGAGGAGTGTCGGCTCCCGTGCAAGGGCCCCGGAGATCCTACCTCCGGTCCCCAGGCCAGCTGGCAACAGGGCCAGAGGCCCAGCCGTCCGCCAGGGCGCCCTGTTCGTTGTATTTTCTCAAAGCCCTTTGTTACGTGGGGGCGCAGGGAGTCAGTGCCGGCAGAGGTCTCGCCCCAGCCCCACAGCCCCTGCGAGGGCCCCGGCCGCTGCTGCCCGGCGCCCCCTCCCAGTGGTCCTGCAGCCCCGGAGGGCTGTGCCAGGTCACAGTTGCACCTACGTGGCCGTGGCTGTCACCCCTTCACCCGTGCGAGTCGGCACTTGCTGCGAGGAAGGGCCGTCCCTCCCCCCGCCCGCGTCTGCAACTCGGAACACCGCTGGGGCTGAGGGTTCTGAGGCCGAGTTTGCTGAGACCTGTTTCTGTCCTTGCTGATCCTGAGGCGCATGTCCCCTCCTGCTCGGCAGGCGGAGCCTCCGCAAGCCTGCTGCCCCCGTGCCCGCATTTGGTTTTACCGAACCGACCGGGGTGGCGTCGGTCAAGGGAGTCGCGTGGGTCCTGTGATGCGCCAACTGTGTATCACGCCCCGGGTGCTCCTGAGTGTCCCCCACTTCCCGGCACAGGGGCCCCCGGGACCACGTGTGCACCCCGGATGCCCTGGAACAGGCGTCTCTCGTGGGAGTCGCTTCCTTTCGGGGGAGAAGGAGCTTGGAAACCTAGGGCCCTGGGCGCCCGAACTCCCAGCCCCCGCATCTCCGTCGTCTTCCTCCCCGTCTGGGTGCCCCGGCCTGTCTGCCTGCTGGCGGGCTGTCACTGACACTGGGCAGAGCAGGGTCGGAGCCCCCGTGCAGGTGTGCAGGGACAGGGGGGTCCCTCCAGGTTCCCTTGTCCTCAGGCTGCGGCCTGTGCAGGTGCGGCAGGCGAGGGTCCGGGAGCCGACGGGGGCCGTGGGTCAGCTCAGCAGTCACCTGGTGTGTTACTTCGTTTGCATTGAGTTTCAGGGAGGTTTTCTTGTTTCTTTTAATTTCACCTTATTTATGGGTTGTGTAAAATGTTTGTGCAATTCAAAAATGATGATGTGAAAACACTCCTGTTCGCGTAGCTGCTGCCCCACGTGCTCCCAGCCTGTCCTTCCTCCGCTGTGTGTTTACTTTCTAGTTGCGGGGAGGGCCGCCTGGAGTTCCCTTTGCTACTTTCTTGCTACTTTCTTGCGCTCTTGCTTTCTACTTTTTTAAAGCATTGATGTGGTTACTTACTTACAACGAGAATACAAACTAGAGTAAATGATACATTTTCAAAGACCAAGAGCATCTCGGAACCCAGGGAGATAACGTTGCAGCTCTTCCTTAGATGATCCTGCAACGCCTTGCCCTGGGTATTTTCTAGCTGCAAACACTTGGCCGTCTCCTGGGACGATGTTACAGTATTTTCTGCAGAGAAACCTCAGAGAGAACTTCCTGAGTCTTCCTTACAACACAGTTGTCCAAAATCTACTTTTTTGGCCATTTAGAACATTTTTCAGCCTCACAAAGTAGTGTTGTAAGAACACGTGCATTCTGAGGGTTGTTTTTCCAATTTAGGAGGAGTCGCGGTTTCTTCCATTCAGGCCCGAGGACACTTGTAAAAACGCCCTTGTGTGGCTGCCGACCGGAGCTGTGCTGGGAGGCGGCCGCCGCCCTGGAACCCTCCCGCTCGCTCGCTGCCCGGTCCGCGTCTGCGCTGCCTCCCCTCACGCTGTGGTTTTCAGATGTGGGAGGCGCGTGCGATGCTGTATTTCCGTGGAAACGCGTAAAACACGAAAGCAGCTGTCACCCAGAAGTACCAGCTGCCCGCAGCCCCACCGCGGACCTGTGCCCGCAGACGCCCTCGTACACGTTTAGGTCACGCGGTTCTTCTTTCATTAGCTATGAGTTTATTCGGAGTAACCGCTCTGCTCTGTGCCTGGGAGGTGGGTGGCCGGTGGCTGTCACACGGCGCGTCTTAGCAGATCGGTGAGATGCTGAAGTGACGGCCACACGCCTCCTCACAAGGGCACCTTCTGAGAAGTTTGTCATCAGGTGACTTTGTCACTGCGTGAACGCCATGGGGCGCATGCGTCACCCAGATGGCCCGGCCCACCGCCCGCTCACCTGGGCTCCCAGGCCGCCACCCCGTGCTGCCTGTCACAGCCCTGAGTCCTGTGGGCAATGGTGGCGCAGTGGCATTTGAGCATCTGAACGCAGGGAAGCTCTGAGGAGGATGGGCGTGGAAGCGTGTTCCGCCGGGAGCAGGCCTGCCGGTGGGGCGACCCCCGGAAGGCGGGGGCCGAGCGGTCACTTTGAGGGCCAGGCTCTCGGGCAGACGGCCTCCCGAGGTGCCAGGCGGCTCCTGCGCCTCCCAGGCCACCCATGCGGCACCTCTGCTCATGGGGACCCGCAGGAAGCCCTGTGTTTGCGGGGCTTACTGTGGCCTGTCCCGCCACCCGGCAGGGGCTGGCGCCGGGTCGGCAGAGGGGTGCCACACGGCCCCGAGCAACGCATGAGGCGTCGCCGAGGAGAGTCACTGGGAAAGGCACCCGCGGGTGACGCGGTGGGTGCTCTGCCGGCGCCAGCACTCTGCTCAGGGCAGGTGCCGCCACCTTCTGTCCGTGGCGGGGAAGTGTGGCCGGCACGGCCGGCGAGGGACCCGGGTCTGTGTCTTGGAAGCAGCGCGGGGAGCCCAGGCCGCGCCGTGCTGAGGCGCCGGCAGCCGGAGGGCTGGCCTCCAGGGGCACAGGCGGAGGGACAGGCTGTGCGGTGACTGGCACATGCTGGCTGCCGGGACGCACAGTGTGAAGGCATCTTTGTCCTTAGGGGTTCGCGTCTGAATGGTGGCTTTCTCTGGCCGGTGCTGCCGAGTGGGAAGGCGGGGCTCTGCTGGTCCTTCCCGGGAGGGGGCCTCCTCACCAACTGGACCCAGGCTCCGCCTCCCTCACCTGCTGACCCCGCCCCGCAGGCCATAGGGGCCTATAAACAGCCCCTGGGTCACACACCCCCCGCGTGCGGCCCCCACCTCTGCTCCTGCCCCTCCCCCACTGGTCCCCCTTGTCTCTCTGGCCCACAGGCCCCTCAGGCCCCAGCCCTGCCTCTGCCCGGACAGCTCAGGCCAGGGTGTCTCTCCCCCTCCTTCCATGGGGCGTCTGCTGGAAGGCGCCACCCCTCCCTGAGGGCACACCCCATTCACCTTCTCCCCAGCTCACTGGCTGTGTGAGCCCCCCTCACCCTGTGTGGCCTCTGGGGGGGGGTGGATCCGCTTTGATCTCGGTGTGCCCTCACTTGGCGTTTGCTGGACGTCCTTCAGGGACAAGTGGTGGACACTCGGCTCCTTGCACCAGGTGCCTGTAGAGGTCACAGGGCCCAGGACGGTCAGGGAGGGCCCAGCAGGACAGACCAGGCCTGGTAGTGGTTCCCCGGCTCTCTGGGTCAGACCGCCTGCCTGCGGCCGCCCGGGGCCACATGTGCTGCCTGGTGCCCAGCAGCCCTCACAGCTGCAGCCTCACTGGGCGTTGGTGGCTGGGCAGGGGGACAGTGGGGTGGTGGCGGTGACGGCAGCCGCAGAAAGGAAGGACTTTGCATCTGCATTTGAAGCAGCATTTCTGGCTGTAAGAGCCGCACACGCTGCCGACAGGAAGTCTGAGACGCGCAGGAAGCGTTCGGAAAGAGCGTGAGTGGCCCTTGCAGCGCGGCCCGCGGAGCAGCCTCTCGCGCTCACGAATGCACCCGGAGGGCTGGGGGACGTGGGTCTCAGGCCCGGTGCCACTCCTCCCGCCCCAGGGCCAGCGTAACCCTCCTGGGAGGGCGTCCTGGGTGCCCTTCCGTTCCCCGGGTGCAGAATCCCAGCAGGACAGTTACTCTGGCAAGGAGTAGAAATAAGTAACAAACATTTTTGTCATCTAAAAACTTGTGGTGTGCGTGGGGGGTACTTGTCTGCTGGGACGCAGGGCACCACGCGACCCCCGAACCCACCTGCCGATTCAGGGTTCATGCTGGGTGGTGTGTGAGTCACCAGAGAGGAGCCTGCTGACCGAGTGGGCGCGGCCTGAGTGCCGTGCGCCAGGGCCCTGTGCCCTGCATCCAGAACTTTCCATCTTCCCAAATGGAAACTCGGTGACCATGAAACACTCCCCCCACCCACCGCCCCTGGCTCCACTCTCTGCTTCCTGTTGTGTGGGTCCGCCTGCTCCCAGACGTCACCCGAGGGGGGTCCCACAGCACATGTCCTGCTGGGTCTGGCCGGCGCCTGTCACTCAGCACGCCGGCCCGTCCGTGGTGGAGCATCTGTCGGAGCTTCCTTCCTCCCTGCGACCGGGCGGTGTCCCGACACCTGTGCGTCCGGCCTCGCTGCCCCACCCTCTGCTGATGGGCGTCTGGCTGGTTTCTGCGTCTGGCCGGCGTGATGCTGCTCTGAACCTGGGGGCGCACCTCTCCATGGGCCCCTGCTTTGTTTTGGGGGCCCACCCAGAAGTAGGGCTGCTGGATTCTGGGGTTCGCTCTCTGTTCACGTTTCCGAGCACCTTCCGCCCGGTTTCTGTCACGCCTGCCCCGTCTGCACCCCCGCCAGCAGTGCCCAGGGCGCCGAGGGTCTCTCCCCCTCCTCGTCAGCACCCGCACTCTCTAAACAGAAATGAAAGCAAAGGTGTTTCAGCAGCTGGCATGCTGGGGGCCGGGGGGGGGGGTGAGGTGGCGCCTCCCTGTGACGATCCACGGCACTGAGCTTCGTGTGAGCTCCTTGGCCATGAGTGTGTCGTCTGTGGCACAGGGGCCGGTCACCGCCTTCTGGTTGTTGGGTCGTCCTGGTTGGCGTGTGTGGACAGACCTCCGGGGGTCGGGGGGCGGCCAGCGTCGCAGTGTCCCTACCAGCGTGGGCACTTGCTTCTTCCTCTGGTGCGATCCCAGACTGGGATTGGCTGATTGTTATGAAATCTCACCAACCAGGAAGGGGCCCTGTTGTGCGGGGGGGGGGGGGGGGGG
>PVKU01008327.1:0-32354 GCA_004027475.1 Anoura caudifer
GTAAGGGGTGGAGCCTTAGGTGTTCACCAGGATGGGGCAACCCAGTTGCAGAGTTGTGATGCTGTTTGTAGGGGCGGGGTCTGAGAGGGAACAATGATGCTTATTTGCTCTCCCTTGGATTCCAGTCCCTTCCGCGACTTTCCCCAAGCAAATTGGGCCCTTCTGGTGCTGATTTCCATGTGGGTGGGCTTATGTATGTTCTAGGACCCTGTGGGTCTCTTGAACAAACTCTCCTGTGAGGCTGGGATTCCCTCCCAGCACTTCAATCCCCACAAGTGTTTTCAATCAGTGCCTTTTAGGCTTTATTTCCTGGTGCTGGAGCCCTGCATTGCGCAGTCTGTCTTGCTGCCCATTTTTGCCTGGTTTATCTGCGCGCCAATGTGTGACCACAGTCAGCTGCCTTGTGCGCCTCACTTGGTCTGCTCGTTGCCTCCCCGCGCTTGGTAACCACCGCTTGTGTGCCAGGGGTGTGCCAACCGCCACCTGCACACCCAGGACCACCAGTCACCACCTTTTCCTGCCGCGACCCCTCTCCGCTGGCCGCTGACTCCGCCCGTCTTACCAGTCTGGGTGAATCGTTGTCAGGCTTCCGTACAGTTCAATTTTCTATCTGTTCTGGTTAGGACTTTTTGGTTCTATATTTTTGTTGTCCTTAATCTTGGTTGTGAGAGGAGGCACAGTGTGTCCACCTACACCTCCATCTTGGCCAAAAGTCCTAAGTGATGATTTCTTAACTCTGACTGCCACCACCTGGAGCCAGGATTGGGGCAGGGAGTGCAGCGTCCCTCTGGGTCTCCAAGAACCATCATGGTTGGAGGGCCACACAGACAGACATCCCTGGCTTCAGACTGGTGGGGCGGTGGCCTGGCTTTTCTTTGTGAGTTTCCAGGGAGGTATTTGGCCAGTGGT
Organism: Anoura caudifer; assembly: GCA_004027475.1. Taxonomy (NCBI): domain Eukaryota; kingdom Metazoa; phylum Chordata; class Mammalia; order Chiroptera; family Phyllostomidae; genus Anoura; species Anoura caudifer. Next base: position 910 of record PVKU01008327.1, read on the forward strand.
CCCGCTGGCCTTTTTGTCCGATGCCCTCAGCCAGTGGAGGTAGCGGGAGGCAGGACAGAGGTCGTCTCAGAGAGGTGGGGCACTTACCAGCATGGAGGACCAAAGAAAGTCAGGATGAAACGAGTGGCTGAGGAGACTTGGCTGAGTCGGCTAGAGGCTTGGAACCACCCAGACTTCATCCCGTTTTATAAAGGATGCTCAGCTGTGGGGCAGAAGAGGGAGCTGTCACGCACCAGCAGTGTAAGCAAGGGCAGGCCAATTTTATTTATTTATTTGTACACTTTGTTTAGGGGGGCAAGCCAATTTTAAGTGCTTTCTGTATATTAACTCATTTAATCCTTGCAAGAGGCAGTATAATTATCTTCATTTTCATGGGATTCTCTGACATGTCCAGAGAGTTTAGGGGACTTGCGCAGGCGAGCTCCTTATGAATGTGGGCAGTCTGGCTCCCTCATCCTGGCCCTTTGCCACTGCACCGTGAGGCTTGGTGCCCTAAAAATATGGTCCCTTTCGACTCTAACATTCAGTGGCCCCCAAGGAGCCAGTCAAAGCAGATCATAGCCAACTTGCAGAATGACAGTGATGTCACAGGCTCTATGTACTAGTTATATGGTCTTTCCTAAAGTAAATGTAACTGCTTAAAAACGAGCCTCTTCAACCAGCTGCGTCATCTGGTGCATTACCTAAGGCACCCTCTCAGTGTGGCGAGTGTTTCAGGAATCTGTGCACTTTGGGGAAACCCCCGCCTTCCTTGTCGCTACATGAGTCAGGTCTGCAGACCACAGCAGAAGCTCCAGAGCCTGGCTTTGACCGTGACGTTTCCTTAGAGCTGCTCTGCCCCGCGTTTTGTGTGGGTCCTGACACAGCACTTCCACTTGACATGCGTGGGCTTGGGGATGTGGTCAGAGCCGAGGGACTTTCTCCCAGCTGCTTGAGTCCTGTGCGGGGTACGGGGGGACTGGGGGGTGCAGGTCAGCAGCAGCCACCAGCTTAGACCCAGCAGTATTCCCCACCCTGATACCCTTGTAGCATGACCAGCCTCTGTTCTCCCCAGGGTGGAGTGTAGGAATACCTCCCATGCCCCTGTGATGAGCACCTGCATCAGCAGGCTCCTGTTCTCTCCAGCTGGTGGCCAATCCTTCCCCTTCCTTCTCTCAGGTGTCTCTGGCATGGACCACCACCCACCCCTGAGAAGCCAGAGCCCCCTTTACAACAGCTGTAGGTCAGAATCGGTTGAGTTGTAATAAATAGTCTCAGCTGCACTTGGCTTCCTGTTACCCTCTCTTGCTCTCCCACAATTTTCCCTACTTGCTTCCAGTACAGAAGGTGTCTCTCCACCTTACCCTACCCCACAGATCTCCTGGCCACTGGGAACATTAGGGTACATGTGGGGAGTATTCTAATTATTTGCATCTTACTGTGAAGTCAGGTTGCATCCCATACCCAAGTATCGAGGCCCCGACTCCAACACCCCACGTGCCCCTGAACAGCCGTCCTGCTGAGGCTGCCCCCTGCTTAGCTGTGCCTGGTGCTCTGTTCTCTTGCATATCTTCTGCACTGAGCCTATTTTCCCAACACTCCTGTTATATCCTTAGTGCCATGCAACTTGCCTAGTTGGTCCCATGATTCTATGGGGACGCAGCCAGGACTTCGTAAGGCACTGGTATTGGGAAAAATTTCCTGAAGTGTTCAGGACCTGACCTCCAAAAGAGGACAGGGCTGAGAGATTGAAGAAAGAGGCTGACCAGTCCCAAGTTAAACAGAGTTTAGGAAGGGAACTTTCAGACAGAAGGAGAGTCTTGGGTGGCAGCGAGATGGGGGGGTCTTTGTGCAGAAGAGGGATGGAAGTTTGACATAGACAGCCCCCAGGGCCATGGGTTCACTTGCTTGTTAACAGCTATAGATTCTAAGGCAATAAACAACTTAATGGGCCTACTTATTTTCAGAATAACATTCCTTTTGGGTGATAAGAGAACACTTCTCCATCGGGCGAACTGGCTGTCACTGAGCCACATGCTACTTAAAATGGTATGGGTCCCCTGAAACACCAGAAACTGTTTGCCTAACAATTGGAGGCATGAACGGTGACATATCTCATCCATCTTCACATACAGTCTGACTTGGCCAGACCTGGAGCAGCTGGTAATGTCTCCCAAACATATATTCACATCCTAACCCCCAGAATTTGGTAACATTATATTCTTTGGGAAAAGGGTCTTTGCAGATGTAATTAAATTAAGGATTTTGAGAGGAGGTTTTCCTGGATTATCCATCTGGGGCCTAAATACAGTCTCAAGTGCCCTTATAAAGGGGAGGCAGAGGGAGAATCACTACACACGAGGAGGAGGAGTGTGTATGATGAGGGAGGAAGAGGTGGAGTGATGAGGCCACAAGCTAAGGGAAGGCAGCAGCCACTGGGAGCTGAAAGAGGCCAGGACTGGGTTCTCCCCTAGAGCCTTTGGGAGACAGGGTCCTGCCAACACCTTGACTTCCGTTCAGTGACACAGATCTTGATTTCTGGCCTCCAGAACTCTGAGAGAAGATATTTCTGTTGTTTATGCCATTTATGGTAATTTTTTACAATGGCCATAGGAAACTAATGCATGGTTGGAGGGAAGGGATTATTCGGAAATGCATGTATCTTTGGGAGAGGAACTTACCCACCAGTACAGGCTGAAGGGAGGATCTGAATCTCCAGTCTATTTTATGTCCTTTAGGCTTTTCGCCAAGGTGTTAGACCCTGGCCTTTAGGAAGAGAACATTAGAGCTCTTCCTAATACATGTTACAGAAATCCCACTCAATTGGCTTCTAACAAAAAGGGAATTGATAGGCTCGTGTAACTGAAACATTCCCACAGCATCAGCTTCCAGCATGGTTTGATGAAGGGGCTTCACAGCACCAGCACAGTGTGATGTCTTTCCCTGCCTTCCTCCCTCTCTTCCCCACCAGCCCCTTTTCTTCTGCATTGGCTCCATTCTCAGGGAGGTTTTTCCTGCAAAGTGTCAGTGGCTTCAGCCTTGCCTCCTATCATAATACTACTTCCTTTCCCCAATAAGTCCAACCAGAGTCCAAGGACTGAGCCTCAGATGACTGACTTGGATCACCTGCTCATCCCTGAAGTAGTCACCATGGCCAGGGGGATGGTATTGCTCATTGGAGGGGTGGAGGAAAGGTGCTTCCCCAAAGGAAAATCAGGAAGCAGGGGTTCACCTGGCTGTGGGGCAGGCACACATAGCAAATAGCTGCCACAAGCCTCTTTCAGCTCCTGGTGGCTACTGGCATCCCTTAGCTTTTGGCCACATCACTCTGGTCCCTGCCTCCCTGAGCATACTCCTTCTCTTCTGTGTGTTGTAGAATCTTCCTCTGCCTCCCTCTTGTCAGGGCACTTGGCAAAGCCATTGGGACCCAGCTGGATCATCCACGATGATCTCCTCATCTCAAAATCCTTAATTTAATTTCATTTACAAAGTAAGATAATGTTTGCTGCCAGCCTGGTGGTTCCTGAGGCTAGTAAAACACCAGTCAAGCCACCCTATGACCCCTCATGTGCTTGGAAATGCCAATTAATACCATTACCGCTTTTGCTCCACCACAATAATCCCAAGTGTGAAAAACAGATCTGTAACCCCGCACATGATGGGAGAGGAAGAAGCTGACTTGGGAGGTCCCAAAAGAGAGGCTGGGTGAGAGCACTGAGAAGCTGCAGCTGTAGTAGCTGCCGCTGCTGGGCCCTTATATTGGAAAATCCCACTGAAGCATCTTTGAACTTGAGCTGGCATTTACATGATTAATGTTGGATCTGGTGAAAGCCCTGTTTGGGAAATGGAAAAGGGAAGTGGGATGAGCTCTTCTGCTACAATGAGGCTCTCTTTGGCAATGATCTTTGGAGGGCAGTGACTCAGTGGGGGGACAGAGCAACAGAGGAACTGCTGTGGCTGCAGCACTTCCTCTGCTCCTTGGAAGTGGGAGCCCCAGACCCAGGTGCCCTAAAGGAGCACTGGGCCAGGGAGGGTCACCCACTGGTGACCTGTGCTAGGTGTTGGTCAGGTAGCTGTCATGGTGAGCAGGTTAAAGGAGAGGTGATGCACCAGGAGTTCCAGAGCCAGATGTGCAAGCTCTGCCCTCCTTTGGTGTTACTGTTAAGGGTGTGACCTTGGGCTTGTCCCCCTGATAAACCTCTGTTTCACCTGGGATCCAGTACCAGGGCTGCCACTTACTATCTGTAAATGCACACACACCCCTGGGGCCAGCTACTAATAATTCGAACCTCCGTTTGCTCCCCTGTAGTGGGTATAATTACCGAACCTACCCCACAGAGGAGTGGTGGAGATTAAATGAGTGAATGTCACATATGCGATTACTGCTGGAGTTGTAATTTTCCAAAAATTTAAGGTGATATGCCTCCAACATCGGTGTGAACATTAATGCACATACATGTTTAGAGCAGGATCTTATCATTCTCCCTGTGATTTAAGCTCCCTGAAGATAAGGCCCTCTAGCACAGGGTGTCTAGTGCATAAGAGATGCACAGAGAACATTTGTTGGCTGGACCAGTGAACAAACACAGTGTGCTCTGCAGATGACACCTTGACGCTGGTGGTCCCAAGCTGCAAAGACTCTCAGATGTCATGTCAGGGCTTTGTTAGAGCCATTACTTCCATGCTTTGGAACCGAGATGTGGTTTTGGAAAAGATGCTGGAGAATTGCAACAGAGAAGTTAAACAAGTGCCTCACTGTGCCCAGCAGAGATTGCAGGATAGCAGGGGTTCGTTCACCTGGGGTATCGGGTACACCTGGGTACACGCGCACTAGATGCCACTCTGCCTCTGCTCATCCTTTTGGTGGAGGTGGGGGGAAGCAGGGACTCCTTTTGTCAGAATGACAGAAAGTGGTATTAGCAGACTGCCTGCCTGTCCCTGCAGGGGAGTCCCCATGAAACCACAAAGTCACCCTCTGCTGCCCTCTTCATCCATTCTGGGAAATCCTGCCAGCCAATGGGACCACAGGGTGGGGCTGGGGGGAGGTTTGCTGGGGGACCATCCTTTGCAGGGGGACAGCCCCCTGCTGTCTTTAGGGTTGTGCAGGGACTCTTGAATAGTTGTCCCCTCCCCTAGGCAGTCCCAGCTGCTGCAGACATTACCCACAGAAGGCAGGACTCCCTTGGGTACCCACAGGAGCACTGGGGCAAGAGGGCATTTGGTGTGGGAACTGAGCTATGCAGGGTCATTGGGAATGTTCATTGGCTAGTGGTGGCTCAGCACCCCTGGGCAAGGGGAGAGAGACTAGGGCAGTGAGCAGCTCTGCTGGCTAATTCAGGGATTTCTAAGACCATAGGGCAACCCAGCAGCCAAGCTGAATTAGCTTGTTATTTGAAATTATTCACATAAAGAGAGTTATGTATCCATGCCCCTTCTATACTCAAGATGCATTTTATGTTTTTAACATCTGTGTGTATTTTCTGTATGTCAAAGAAGAATCATTTGAGGATGGTTCCAGAACAGTTAGAGAATCTACTTGAAAATATTTACAAGAATAGTAAAAATATTTCTCCTCATTTGTGAGTCAGAGCTTCCCTGTGATCTCCAAAAGTCCCACAGTTGACCCATCTGTGGAAATGAACTGGAGTCACAGTTACTAGGAACCAACCAAGACACAGCCAGTGTTAGGGTATACCAGGCTTTCTCATCTTTGGCACTACTGACATTTCGGGCTGGATGATGCATTTTTGTGGGCACAGTTCTGTGCATTGTAGGATGGTAGCAGCATCCCTGGACCCAACTTACTGGATGCCAGTGGCCCCCTACAATAGGCACAGTGATGACCCTCTCTCCCTACAAAAGATGCTCATGTCCTGCAACCTGTGAGTGTTTGGCTACATGGCAAGGGGGAATTGAACTTGCATGTGGAACTAAGGTTGCAAATCAGCTGAGTTTGAGATGGGGAGATTACCCTGGATTATCCAGTGGGCCCAATATAATCACAGAAGTCCCTTAAGTAGAAGACAGAAGCGAGAGAACCAGAGAGATGGCAGTGTGTAAAGGACTTGACCCACCACTGCAGTCTTAGAGGATGGAGGAGGAGCCACAAGCCAAGGAATGCACTTACCCCTGGAAGCCAGAAAAGACCAGGGAATAGATTCCTCCCTAGAACCTCCACATGGAACACAGCTCTGCCAACACCTTGATTTTAGCCCAGTGAGGCGTATTACTGAACTACAGACCTCTCAGGTAATAAATTTGTAGTGTCATCTTGAGCCACCAAGTCTGTGGTGATTTGGTACAGCAGCAATTGGAAACTGATATACCTGCCCGCATCCTCGGTCCTCATCCTGACAACCAGTACATGTCTCCAGACACTGCCCTCTGTCACCTGTGTAGCAAAACCACCCCTGGTTCAGAAGCACTGGCTATGTGGAACGCCATCTTGTTTGCCTAGAAACTGAGAGAAGAAGGATTTTCCCTGTTTTGTGATGACGGTGAGGCTGGCAGTGGGCACACCCTGTGTGGTTGGCTCCATGAGGAAGGAACGAATGATGTAAAAGGAGGTGGGGGCCACAGCTGCCACCCCCACACACTGTCATTAGCTGCACAGTCTTCCTGTCGGTGCTTGTGCACATTTGAATGAAACTAGAAAAAGAAGCTGAACTATCTTCAACTGCACCATAAAAGAGAATATAAAAACTCCATAAAACACTGAAATGTCAGCTGAAACAGCATTGCAGGCAGAAACCTCAGCAGGCACTGTTTGTGGGCGTGCTGGGGGAGGGGAGTGAGGCCGGGAACCCAGCCTGCGCTGAGGGCCACAGGCCTGGGCTTGGGGCCAAGCACTCAGCCCCCTGGTTTCTGGACCCAGCCCTGATGCTGTAATTCTGTTTATTTTGCTGAATATGAAATGCATATGGTTCTGATTTCTGCTTTGTGATCCATCATCTCTGTGTGGCTTTGGAGCCAGAAACCATGTGAAACGGCTTTGAAGTTGTTGTTCTGGGGCAAGTAGGAAGTTGGGCTTTTCTGGGGTTTATTGGGACAACCACCAGGCTCCCATTGGATTTAAGGGAAGTGGGCTAGCGTGGTCAGTTCCCGTACTGGCCCAGGAGCTGGGCCAGGTCAGAAGCTCCAAGTGGACTTGCATAGCAAGGTCCTCAGCTTCAGTCACAGATTTTTCTCCATTCCAGGAGTTGTGGCTGAAAAAACAGGTGGTTCCACATCACCTGCTGCCACAAGGTAGTCAGATGGAGTTGTGTCCTTTAGCTCCTCTCTGCAGGGAAATAGATGGCCATGCTTAGGGGCAGACAAAGGGCAGATGTGGGAGAGAAGAAAAAGGAAGTCAGTGAATAAGTAGGACATGGAGGGAGGAAGACATTATCTGTATCCATGGGTTTGGTGTTGAAGGGCCAGCCAGACCTTTCCATGATAGGCTGGCCCAACTGGGTAATTGGTATATGGAGGCCATTGGCCCCCAGATTTCAGTGTTCACTGGAATTGCTCACCTGAAAGGTTTGTTCAAACCTACAGCAGAGTTTCTAATTCAGAAGGTCTGGGGTGAGGCTCATACATTTGAACAAACTCAGATGATACTGATGAGGCTGGCCCACAGTTGAGAACCATTGCACTTGAGGAAGAAGAGCATCTTTGTAATGAGAAGTGGGACTGATAATTAATAGTTTGCAGGACTTTACAGTTTATCTATAAGGACCCCACTTTTGATTTGAATAATCCTGTGGGAAGATAGTATCATCATCTTTGATATTTTTTTCTTTTTCAAGGTGAAAGTAGCATTTACTTTATTTTTTTATATCATCATACAGTAAAATTGACTTTTGGGGGGTATACATTTCTATGAATTTTAATACATTTTATATATTTATGCAACCACTCCCTCAAGCATGACACAGAAGAGCTCCATCACCCCAAGATCCTGTCTCATGTTCTCCCTCTGCATCCACACCCTCAAGCATGACACAGAAGAGCTCCATCACCCCAAGATCCTGTCTCATGTTCTCCCTCTGCATCCACACCCTCTCTACCCAGCTCCTCCTGTATCATCCACCCCTACAGATTTGTCTTCTTGAGAATGTTGTATAAATGGGATCTGAAAGTGTACCTTTTGAGACTGGCTTCTCCACATAATATCTGTGAGGTTCATGTATCAATAGTTCATTCCTTTGTATTGGTAAGCAGTATTCCATTATATGGAGGTACTACCATTTGTTCATTGATTTCTATTGGTGATCTTTTGGGTTGTCTCCAGTTTGGGATTATTATTTTTAAAAAGCTGTTCTGAACATTCATGTATAAGACTTCATGTGGACATGTGTTTTCATTTGCCTTGAGTAAATGCTGAGGAGTGGGTTCGCTGGGTCATAGGTTAAGCGGATGTGTAACTCAAAAGGAAACTGCAAACGGCTCTCCGGAGTGGCCATACCATTCTGCACTCCTGCCAGCAGTGGGTTGGAGTTCCAGTTGCTCTGTGGGTCATGTCACATCTGAGTCCAGATTATGTAAATGAGTCTCAAAAAGGCTCAGAGAGTTGTCCAAGGGCCCAGCCTCTTGGCTGGTCCTTGAATTCTGGAATCCAGCCCCTTTGACCTGAAGGCTGTGAATGTTCTGGGTGGTGGCTGTGCTGAAGAAGAGCTAGGAAGCAGAGGCTGCTGTGTGGGATTGGGGGTTCCAACAATAGCAGGGCAAGTCTGGCAGGGCTAAGAAGGTCCATGCCCAGGGCTTAGGGAAACGAGAGGAAAGTAGGAAAAAGAGGCCACCAAGTAGAAAAGATGCACGTGCCAGAGTCACAGAGATAAAAGGCTCTAGGCTACTTTTCCATGCCCCCATCTTCCCTCTTATTTTTAGGTTGAGGCTCAGAGAGATGAAGCAGCCTGCCTGATGTTGCTCAGCTCCCTGGTGCCTCTTGACTCTTCGCCTGTGGAGGGCAGTGGCAGGAGCCACCTTTGTTCCCAGCAGCATCCTTATTAACAGCAGCAGGGCCACCAGCTGCTCCCCTTGGGACTTGAGGAGTACAGCTTTTGCAAACTGATGTACCTGCTCAAGCTCATCATACTCCATCAGTGCCTTGGCCTCAGGTCAGCTGCAGGCAGGAGTTGGCTTTAGGAAGGAATTGTGCAGGGGGCCATTGCCAGAGCTGAAACCAGAGCAGTGATTTAATGGGGCGGAGGAGGTTTCGTGGAAGGGAAGGTCCTTCCTCTGGGGCCATTCCACTCACCCTGGGGGGACCGGGCGCAGCTGCTCTGGAAGGCTGTGGACATGCTTTCCCCATTGCAGCATACTTCTCTTTCATTTTGAATATCATTTGTTTGGTTGCCACAGCAACGTCGTCTCTATTTTAATGCTAACCTGCGTGGCTGCAACTTTCTATATATAAATGCTGCTTTGCACAGTGAATTAGCTGATGCCACAGGGAAGCAGCGGATGTGGTGCCGGTGACAGAAAATGACCAGTGTGTCAGATTTGTGAGAGGAGGGACTGCGGGGCTGAGGTGAGTTGGAACAAGCAGCGTACAGTAATCTTCAGGGCAGGTGCTCCAAGCTCATTGGAGCAGGTGAGATTGAGGGCCAGCCACTCCTGTGGAAGGGAAGCCTTCCTTGGACAGCCTCCTGCTGGGCAGGGGCTTGGCCCTGCTTTGGGGGTAATTCTCTTTCCCCACAGACCCACCTCTTTATTCTTTCAGTGAGTATGGGCTGCATGGACTGGGGCACCTGAGGCTCTGGAAAGACGGCCAGGGGTGGTTTCTCAGGTGAGCTCAGTGCAAAGTGAGGTTTTCTTGCTTCCTTTGACTTATTTCAGTTCCCTGTTCTGGATCTTCACCACCTCCTCTGGTTTGTGTTTTCTTAATCCCTGAGTGTGGCCAGTTCCTGTTGGGGCCAAATGGCTCCAAATGCTGTGGGTAGAGTTCTTAGAGAAGCCCGGAAGGGACCCAGGGAGTCAGCAAGCTTGGCTCCTTTGGACTCTAGATAAGGGAGAAGCGCAGAGAGGTGCCGTGCTCTGCCAGATGTCACCGAGCTGGTCAGAGAGACAGAGGGACGGCACCAGGCCCCCAGGGATCCTCCAGCTCCCTCATGTGTGCCAGTGTGCATGTTCTGTTGTGGGTCTGGGCAGCTTGTGGGTGCGCACGGGGGTGACAGGGTGGCAGAAAGGGCTGTGCACTCGTGGTGTTGCTTTCTTGAGTCACAAGTTGGGGCAGTAATGAACACAGGATTATATAACAGAATTAGAAGCCATCTAGGTTTCTGGAAAGAGCATGGAAGTCAGAGCCTAGAAAACGGGAATTTGTGTGGATTCAGCCACTTCCTGGGTGACAGTTGTGTCAGTGTTTCAGAGGCTCCATTTCTCCACCTAAGCCATGGGTGTGAGGTCTTCCCCCAGCATGCTGGGGTGGGGTCACAACATAGCCCAGGTAGACCCATTGAGGACGTGGCTCGGATCCCGATGGGGGGATGCAGCTGAGGGCAAGGTCATGTGGAAACCATCAGGCATCTTCATGTGTGTCCCGGGACAGGAAGAGGGCGCTGCCAGAAACAGAGACCTCCAAAGACTGGCCTTCAGGCATGCTGCCAGACACAGCGCAGTGTCACCGTCTTTGGGAGTCTCGTTCAGGTTTTCTCTGCTATCACATCACTTAACAAGTATTTGAGGTGCACTGTGTCCGAAGGCCTGGACTGTGTTCTTGAGAAGAGAAGATGTGTATGATTATGATCTAGTGTCTGGATGGTGTATAGCCTGCAGGTGCTGGGCAGGTCAGGAAGAGTGGAGCAAAGGGTTTCCTTGTAGGAATTTCTGATTCTTATAAAGGGAAGTCATGGAGGGGATTCTAAAAAAGTAGACTGGGACTGGGCGAAGCAGTGTTTTTGAACCTTGAATCAGGAACCACATATGGGTGTATTCTGTGTTAACCAGCACAAAGGTGAGATGGGAAGACACCAGAGTGCGTTGCACATGGTCAGGGGAGTATGGCGACATGAAAATTTTGCCTTGCGTGTGTATTGGGTTGTGAAGTAAAATGTGCTTTTTACTGTGGGTCAGACTTTCAGAGCAAATGTATGAAAACTGCTGGCCTTGAGTGGCGGTGACCCAACGAACCTGGACTCTCTTCTGAAGGGGACTATGGGTTTCCTTTCCAAGGAAAGACTGGGAGGAGAAGGCAGGGTTCTCAGTGAGAGAGAGCCCCTTACAAGCCTCATTCTGAGGAACTGACATGGTGCAGGGGGCAGCACAGACAGGGACCAGCTGGCCAGTTGAGCCCAAGGTGGCAGTCCCTTCTCCCAGAGCCTGGGGTCAGGGGTAGAGCTAGCTCCCAACAGCAGACTGAGGATGCCTATGGTTCTGGCAGCGACCGCCCTGCTCCCCTTGCACTTCTCCTGCTAGGCCCCAGGACACAGGTTCCTGTGCCTCACAGCCCTGCATGTTTGGATTCCGCACTCCTCCCAGGAGAGATGATCCAACCTCCCTCTCCACCAGGCATGTTCCAAGGGGCGGGCATCCAGCTGTTAAGTGTTGTTCCCCCATGGGAGTCTGCCCTTTGTGGCAACTGTGTTATTTCACTGTGGACCCCAGGGATGTGCATCTGTCTTCTCCAAGGCTCCTGTGTCCCCTTTCACCTCGACCCAAATCCTTGCTTAGTGCACGGCTTTGCCTCTGACCAGCTTCCCTGCCTGTGTCCCCAGCTGCTGCGGTATGCCTCACTCCTTCAGCTGTTTTATTCAGCTTCCTCCTGCCCCTCCCCTCCTTCTGAACTCTCATCAGCTGATGGAGGACCACTTTTCCATGGATAGATTTTTCAGGGCCCCTTCTGCCCCAGAAACCTTGTCCTGTGCTTCCACAGCAAGGAATGCTAGACTCAGGTTGGGGTTCCCAGCTCCAGGGTGAGAGGGAGCAGGCCTTACATTTGCAACCCTTGAAAAATGTGCACCAACACCCCGGAAGCTGGCCTCCAGCTGCACCTACCAGGACAGGTTGGGAGGAAGAGGTCTTGGCATAAGGGTGGAAGTGCTAGTTCATACTTTCAGTCTAGGACAGTGATATTCATGTCTTTAAAACCAGGGAGCTCGCTCTCCAAATGGCTGCTTGTGCAGATAACCAACAATTAAAACTAGGAATTCCACACTGGTGACCAGTGGGCAAAATCAAGAGCAGAACTGTGGGGTTTCTTGGTTGTAGGTTTTGTTTTGTTTTTGCCCCTGGTTTCATGTAGAAGTTTTGGGAATGATTGCCAGCACTGAAAAAAATCAGCCAATTTCACATTCCAGATTATCAGCTTTTTTGCAAAAATGGGTAGTTTTGGCAGCACTGAGCCAGCAGTGGTCCTCATGGCAACACTATGCTGAGGATGCGTGGCAGGTCTGCCAGTTTGCCGCAGTCCCCACCCATCTCTGCCATCTCTAGCTCTACACAGCAGCCTCAGAGAGGACAGTTGCCACTATTTGTTTGACTTGTGATGTTTTTCTTATGTTTAGGGAAATGTGAAATATACCCCATGTCCATGTCTATGAAAAGAGGGAAGACAAAAGGGCCACGTTTTTCAAGATGTTTAAGAGTCTATTTCTTTCTGAAAGTAAATTTGTCAGTCTCCTAAAGATCAATTTTCTAGAGATGAAGAACAGACTCATTTTTCCCCTCTTGAAATTGGTGGTTCTCGAGATGTGATTCCTGAACCAGCAGCAGCATCACTTAGGAACCTGTTAGAAATGCAGGTTTTTGGGCGCCACGCAAGCCTACTGACTCAGAAACGTTGAAGGTGGGGCCCAGCAGTGTGTAGTAATGGCCCTTCTGGTATAGCAGAAACGTGGTAGGTTGAGAACCGCTGTGCTGCTGCTGGGTAGGATGCCTGCACCTGTTGTGGCAACTCCCCATCCTTTAAGACACAGAGGGGAGGAAAGTGGGGACCCCTAGCCTGAAAGGAGTTAAGGGCTCCACCTCACAGGCTCCAGGCAGAGTTCTGAGTGTGCTTCAAGGGCTGGAGGAGTCGGGCCAGCTACGGGATCTCAGCTAGTCCCAGTCCCTTTTTGTCTAGCTCCCGCCTAGTCGGCACTTCCATCTGTGGGTCCCTTCAGCTGTCTTGAGAGATAGATAGTCACCAGACCAGCTTCCCAGGAGAGACATGGGGTATGATTGTAGCAAACAAGTCCAGGGAACTGAATCATGTCGGGAGAGATCCAGCTGATGGCTCAAGCTTATCAAAGATGAGCAGGCATTCGTGGGCTGCTTGGCCTGAGGTGAAAATAACATGCCATTTCTTTAAAACCGTATGGGTAAAAGCGAAGCTCACACACACATTTCAAGGCAAACACTGATAACTCAGACAGCTGTTGTCTTAGCTGATCACTTGGCTTCTGTCTGCTGCCTCTCTGGCTCCTGGCTTAATTATTTTAGTGGACAGTCCAAGCAAGCCGCAAGTCAAGTTTTTCCAGATATATTTACTGTATTTTGCCATGTGTGCCGCATTCCCACGTATAATGCACACCCACATTTTGAGCCCAAACTTTCAGGGAAAAAAGCTTTCATTTTAATTTTTTAATTCAATTCTTTATATATAAAACTAATTATCGTATTCCAGGGTATTATTTTGCATACAGATATCTTTATTGCTTTCTACAGTTACACTTTTAACACCTAGGTGTAAATAAAAGAATTGAAAACATTTGCATAGATAGAGAATAGTACTACCTGTGTATAACATGCATCCTTATTTTCTCCTCAAAAATTTGGGCAAAAAAGTGCGCATTATACACGGCAAAATATGGTACTTGGAGGGCTCTTGTCCCAGGAGAGGCTGGTTTCAGAGACCCCAACCAAGCCATTGGTGACCCCCCCAGTTCTGTTCATTTGTGATTTGAGGACCTCTGATGGCATTTCAGGATGTCAGGCCCTGTCCTGTATAAAACAGATAAAGGCACAGGCACTGATTCTCCCTCCATCGTCCTGTCTCCCCTCTTCCCCTGCCCTCACCTCAGTACCCAGGTAGCCCCAGCAAAGTAAGAAACCTTCTTTCTCAGTGGGCTGACAAATCCTACTCAGAGACTTGGGGGACTCCATCTATTCAATGTGTCCTAAATGGGTACATTTTCTGCATCTGGGAACTTGGGGAGCTCAGACAACAGAGGTGATGTCTGCCACCGAAACATGTGCAGCCATGAAGGTGAGGTGTAGATGGCCTACGTGAGAGGGAGGCTGGCTGGGGTGGGGTCTGCACCTCCCAGGAGACAGTGAGGAGTGAGCAGCCTGGCCCCTAGGCAGAGCAAGGGGGTTTCCCATCCTGGCTGGAGCATTGAACCCCAGCTCCAGATTTCAGCTTAGCCTGGGAGCTGAGCTTCGAAGTGGCCTTGTCTTCTTGCTTTATGTGGATGGGCGGGGACTGCCTGCCCAAGCTCCAAGCTCTGCCAGCTCAAACTGGCATTCTTTCAGGTGTCATTTTGCCATGGGTGCTGGTCAGGGCTCTTTGCTGTGGCAGTACTGACCTTGGTACTTTCCTGCTCTCCTCTGGCACCTCTGCCTGCAGTTAATGATGCTTCCCGCTGACAATGGGCCATTACCTTCTCCTGTGTGAAATTGATAATTAGGGGCTTGGCTGATCATGGCTTCAACTGTAACTTCTACCAGGAGTATTTGCCTTTGGGCAGAGGACTCCAGGACACACTGCAGAGGAACCTCGGGTTCAGTGGGGGAAGGGGCTTAGAAGGAATGGCCCTAGCCTTGGACACAGGGCTCTGGGTTCACACAGTTCTGCGTTTTGTTAGTTGTAACACCTCAGTTTATTCAATTATAAAATGAAAATAAGAATGCTTCTCTCCTGATGTTCTCATAAGGATTAGATAAGCTACAGTATGTACAAGGTACTGGCCCACAGTAGACAATGCTTCAGCAATGAAGAACACTAAAAATATCTGGTATGAAGTATAGGCTGCAGGATTGGCTTTGCAGATGTGCAATGGAGGAAAAAAGAAACCTAACCCTTTGCCCTTCCTATTATCCAACCAGTCTCATTTGTAGGAGCTCGATGTGTAAGGGCTGCTCTCTGGGGTGCCCTTGGTGATGGCAGCAGAGTTCCAATGGACAGGCAGCCCCAGGAAGGCAGCCAGGACCTTGTTCTGGTTGGTTTGCAGCTCTTACCCGGGGTGTGTGTTGGTCTTGGTCTGGTTTGTAGGCCGGGGGTGGGGGGGGGGAGGGGTGTTGCCCATTTTCCAGTGGCCCCAGTGGGCTCCACAATCTTATACATTCTAGTCTTGTCCACTTAGCATTGTAATTCCACTTCACATGCCCTGTCTCTGGCTCCTGTGATGAGCTCAGTCTATGTCTGAAAAGTTAGTGTGTCATTCTGGAGAGGTTAGCCTGGGCTGTTGGGAAATCCTGGGCTGTGCAATGTGAACAACTCAGTGTTGGTGATGTCCGCTGATGCAGCCTTTCCTCAGCAGTTGCTCAGTAATTGAACAGGGACAGGAAGGATGGGGCAAGGCTAGTATTACAGAGTATCTACCATGGTTTCAGCCCTAAACTCTTTACAAGAACTCAGTGAAGCAGGTGGTGGTATTTCCATTTCTACATGTAGGAAAGGAAAAAAAAAAAATGAGGTTAAAAGAGCGGACATGACCTCTGAGGTTTTATGGCTGGTCAGACGTAGCACCTATACTGAACTTTCTCTGTGTCTGGCTCAAGACGGAAAGCTGGGCTTGGGGACAAGCAAATGGATGTCTGTGGGCCATTGAGTGATTTGTGGGGTTGTAGCTTGTTTCTTACCCACACCCGCATCCCAACGCATCCATGCACACCTTGTTTTAGAATCCCTGTCATAAGGTGGAGGTTGTGGTTGCCAGAAGTTTCTGGAATCTTCCAGGCTCCCTTGTTGGAATGGAGTTTCAATGAGTGGGGAAAAAAAAAATAGGCAGAGGAGGATTTGCCAAAGGGAAAATCAAGTGCGTTTATGACTTCACTCCTCTTGTGTGCACAGATGTTTCCTCTCTGGTCCCCCTCCCTTCAGGGAGCTCACTGGCCACAAACAAGTGATGGGCTCAGGGTGAACAGAAAGCCAGACTGATGGACAGGTCACCTTTCACAGAACAGTGTTGGGGTCAGCCCAGGAGCCCTCCTAGGTGGAGCTCTGGCTTCTGCCATGACATCTGACCTTTTAGCCATGATGGCAACACCAGCACCAAGATGTAGGGCTGCCGAAGAGGGAGAAGGAGGGGCCTCTGCTTTGGGATGGGGGACTCTTGGTGTCCAATCCCCTTCTGTCTCTGAGGCTCAATTTCCCAATCTATTAAATGACGACACAGGACCAAATGATTTCTGAGCTCCCTTTCATCTCTAATTTTGAGAATGTTCTTTACTTTTGCTCATGTTATCTGAAGTTCAGTTTCTTAAAAACACCCCCCCCCAAGTCTTCCTGCCATTTGACACATGATGTAAAAAATCCTAATCTGACAAACAGTGTTCATTTTAGGGGATGGCAAGTGAGTTAGGGTATGTCAAGGGGGATTTTGCTGGCAAACACTATCTATTTTTTTCCAATTTTTATTAAAATTTTTAAATTTTTAAACACTTTTTTATTATTCAAGTACAGTTTTCTGCCTTCTCCCCAACCCTTCCCCGCTATCTAAGTATTTTAAATAACACTATATTCATACATTAGTTCATGGTGGAGTAAATATTTTTTAAATGCATTTAAATTAATATGCTTATCACAGAAAACTTAGAAAATACAGAAAAGCAGAAATAATGAAAAATATGTAACATTCTTCCCCCCTTTTTACTGTATATTTGTTCACATATCTGGGATCATATGGTATATTTGGAATTGTATATGTTGATTTTGGGGGAGCATGGTGGTTTTCTGATTGTAAAAGTAATGAAGACATTTTAAAAGTTAAATTTTTATTTTTACATTAAAAAATAAATAAAAATTTTAAATGTAATAAAATTAATAGTACAATTAAAACAGCCACAGGAATCCCACAATACAAAGATAGCCCTTGTTAACATTTCTGTGTGTTTCCTTAGTTCTTCATTCAGAATGGGGAGAGCATTATTTTCCATAGTTGAGATCACGCTGTGTACTCCGATTTCTAAAGCAGGAACAGCTCCTAGAAGATGATATAAAAGAGGGTTTTGATGAGTGAAAACAGCGGTCACTGGGTAGTTTATTAGTCTTGACTGATTTATGGGAGGGAAAAAAGACTTGGTTCGTTTAAAATGAGTTTTAAATATGCAGAAAATCATTACTCAAGTCCCCAGGCAATGCAGTGGCCACTCTGGTGTTTTACACAGTGCAGTGTGGCTTGGGTGGAGGGAGGAACAAAGACTTTTTGTTCAGAGCTTCTCCCAGCACAGTGTCCCAGAGCCTCCATAGTTCCCATGTTGCCCACATGTGCTTGGACGGAAAAGGCAGCATCAGCCACAAGAGCTCCCCGCACGTAGTGTAGCCAGAGGCTTCATCTGTGCTGGCCCCAAAGGACATTGCAGGAGAAGCACATATTCTGGTTCCACCGTGATGGAAGCAGAGGAGGTGACATGCTAGGCCCCTGAGCTTCACCCTGCACTGGAAGACCCACCCGGTGCCACACAGTTCGTTGGGCTTCTGGGCTGGAGGCCTGCACTGGGGAAGAAATGATTCACAGGGACATTTATCCCCACTGCCGTCTTCCTCATTGTGCTTTCTCTCTCAGTGTCTGGAGACTAGTGAGTGGCATCCTCACTTGCATGTCTAAGAGAACCTTCTTTCTTGCACATGAAATATTGATACAACTTGGGTAGATGTGTATGTCTTAGATCTCAAATAGAAACTCGTATTTGCAATTCAGTTTGTTCCACCATTCAACAAATGTTTATTTTGATCATCCTTAGTAATAAAAAAAAAATGAACATGCCCCAAAAAACTTTGGCTTCAGTAGGATTTCTCTTCTAGCACTTCCTAGCACTTCCAGAGGGGTGATGCCAGACTCTGGTGAGGAGCGAGCTAAAAAACTGATTTCCTAGGTAACTTTTCTCTTTGTCCTTTTTTTTTTTTTTTGCATGATTTTAAAATTATTTTTTATTATTTTTGTAATTGATTATTGATTTTAATCTAGTCTTTTCTAATGGAACACTTCTTAAAGATATACTGCTTCTTTATTTCTTGGTCTTTTTCACTTTGCAATTTAGGGAGGTCCTTTTAAGTTTATTCTGCTCTTTATTGAATTAACATTTTATGTAAATTTATTCACAGCTGCTAATGTGGATTTCAATAAGCGATTTCTGTATGATCATTACCTCATTTGTTTTCTTTGTGTCAGTCTTTCCATTTTGGCTGTTTTTTCCATTATGAATTTCTGTTCTCTTTGAAAGATGTCACAGCTTTTCTTGTACTCTAGCAGTTTCCTGACATTACTTCTGAATTACTACTTTATGAGATACATTCTTCCTTAGTGCCTTCAGGATGTCACATATTTACCCTTATCCCACATGCTTTTTCCACCCTTCTCTACTCGTTCCTGGATGAGTTAGGACTTATGTAGACTTCGCATGTACCAGCAGAGAGAGTATATGTGTGTGTGGTCTGTCGCTGGCCTTGGCACTCTGTGCACTTGGTGGAAGGTGACTCCCTTCCACAGTTGCTTGCCAGTAGACTCAGTGATTCACACATCTCCTAGTCCAGTTCGTGTTTTCAAACTGGCCCTTACCTGGTGCACTGCTATTTTACTGCCTGGTTCTCTGATATTCTGAATTGATGAGGGGACTTGGACCCAACCATGTTAAGTGCAAGGAACTGGCTGCCTGTCATCTTGTGGGAGCTACCAGCCCAGAGGGTCTGGAACCAGCCACTCCCTGCAGCCCCATTCGTCCTCTTTCTTGCTCTCTTCCATAATGGCATCTGTCTTACCTCCCTTCCCTGTGTGTTTCACACTCCCAGCCCCCTGCATGCGAAGATCTGATTCCCACGCCCAACTCTCTTTCTGAGATTAGCAGCAGGAGACATCATCTTCGTAATTAGTGTGCATTTTCTCTGATATCTCACTTGGGCACTGTTAACTGACATTTCTTCCTAGGCCTCCCTCCTCATTTGGTGTCAGTGACTGTTTCTCAGAACTCACATTCATTCCTTCCCCAACATGTAGACCTGAGTGTGAGATCTGGGCTGGGTGGAGGGGTAAAGAATCAAGATCTGGTTCTTGCCTTTGAGAGTCCTAGACAGGGGTCCTAGGGTGTTCATGCATGGATGGAGGGCACCAGGGAGGGAAGGGATTGGGTCCGAGTAGTGTCAGGGAGAATTCATTCTCCCACCATGTGCGAACATGTCTCAAAGTTTAGCTCTTCATCCTTTGTGAGCTCTGAGCTGACAGACAGGATTCCACTACCATGCCCACACAGATGCTGCGGCTCCGGGTGCTAGGGCCAGACTCGCGGCAGTTGCTCACTGATCCTTTCGAACTTACAAATGCAGCCAACAAACTCTTCCACATCCTCCCAAATGGCCTCCCACCACAGCTGATCCTGTCTGGGTTACTAGATCTAGTCCTCTTGCTTCCTTCAGACTCAACGTCTACTTTCTCCTGTTCCCCCCACATCTCGTCAGTCACCCAGGCTTTTTCTGCTTCTTACTTGATATCCCTCTGCTCTGATCAAGCCCTTCCTTTTCATTCCAGCTGTCAGGCAAATGCTGCATCTTCTGCAAAGCCTCTCCATACCACCCCAGTGGAAAGCAATCTTGCCCTCCTCTGGATTACGATAGCTCTTATTATTGTCAGCTTAGCACTTAGTGTAGACTCCCTATGGTCATTTCTTTTTTTTCACTTGTGTTTGTGCCTTATCTTCCACATTTTAGAAGTCCAGTCCTTTGTATTATATACTTGCTACATTGTCCACAGCCATCAGGAGAAGGTAGTTAGTAACTATTAGGTGCGTGATTGATCATATAGCCAAGGGGCTGCGTAGCAGGAATTGGGGGGTCTTCAAGATCCCTCACCCTGGAGACTGCACAGGCTGGTGAATGATTTCTCCCATCATGCCTGTGAAGCATTTGGAAAAAGTGACTCATCACCATACACAGATGTTCTTTCTTATTAATTGTCATTATGAGACAACACAATTTGTTCTATAGAGGACAAGGGCCTAGAGCAAATCTGGCCTATTTTGGTTGACAGTTTTCAATGCAGCTGAAACAAAGACTAAGAATAGGAGGGTTGGTCCCATCCGACTCCATTAAACTCTGGAAAACACAGCTCAGGGGAAATGATTGTCCACCTTTTTGCTTTTGGATCATGGGTTTCCTACCATTTCTCATTTCTTCACATGGCCATATGTAGAAACTTACCTATTTGCAGAGACCCAAAATGGGAGAACAATTCATGCTTTTCCCAGTAACTCTAATGATAGAGGACTATCAGTCAAGCAAAACCAAAGTGACCTCTTCATTCAGAAGCTGGAATAACCCCAAACGGGAAGCCCATTGAGTGCATTTGCAAGTTGTACCCACCCTGACCTATTAACTTCAATAAACCTAAGGAATAAAACCTTTGCAAAACTGGTGTGTACTGCTTAGCTGAGGTCAAAGCAGCTTAGCTTCCTGGTTTATCTTGGCCCAGAAAGGTCCCCTGCCCCTGGCCAGAGGCCACAATTGGAACTGTGATGACAACGATTTTTGTGTTGCCTATGGCTGTGCCCTATTGTGTGTGATTGTATCCATTCATCTGTGTGATGATGTGGTGTCAGAGAGGTGTCAAGGCTGGCTGGCCTGAAAAAATGTCTACTTTGCTGTTATAAAACCAAGCAGTTATGGGCTGTGAAAGCTTCCATGGCCACTTTAATTCCAGAAAACCTGAAGGACTGAGGTGAAGGTCTCAGCTGTTTAGGTGCAAATGAAGTTTTGCTTTTATCTTCTCATGGGTGGGGCCCCATGTCCAGGAGCTGAGATGCACCTGCTCCTATCTGTGTCTTCCTGTGGTATGGCCGACCTCAAAGGTCAGGGAGTGGATTTGCCCCCTGCCTGTCCCTCACACCAGAGAGAGAATTTGGGGAAAATTTAGCAGCTGCTGGCAGACTCCTCATCTCTAGACCCTGTTCGCTTTCTTCTCTCATGGCTGAGTTGGGACCATTTTACAAATGTTGAGTTAAGCATTTCTATTGTTTTGTATTTTTCATCCTCACTTGAGGACATGCTTTTATTGCTTTTAGAGAGAGAGGAAGGGAGAGAGAGAGAAAAAAAAAGAGAGGAAGAGAAACATTGATTGGCTGCCTCCTGTACATGCCCCAACTGAGAATTGAACCCACAACCTAGGTATGCGCCCTGACTGGGAATCAAACCCATAACCTTTTGATGTACAGGACAATGCTCCAGCCAGCTGAGCCACCTGGCCAGGGCTCTTGTTTTTACACAGGGAGAAAAAAGGAGGGAGATCCTGTGACCACTTCCTTGCTTAACATTTGATTGTTTTATTCCCTGGTGTTGTGATAATATATCCTGAGTGCAAAGCTGGCAATGTTTTCTCCCTGGTTCAAAACCTATCCATGGTTTCTTCTTGCTTGTAGAAGAGAGTCTGAATTTCTTAGCCTTGGTATTCTCAATGGCTTTCCATGATCTGACTCCATCCTTAGGTTCTACTTTTTCATCTTCCATGCCTCTTAAATTCTGATGGAAGTGGTCCACCCACCATTCCCCCCACCCTCCCACACTACTTTCTCTGGGCCTTTACTCAGGCTGGACACAAAGGATTGAACCCTGAAGTTGTTCATTCCTCCCATTCTTCCTGATCACCCCCAGAGCCTCTATTTTCTCCTCTATTAAATGGGACGATAATGGAAACCTCCTTGTTGATTTGGGTTAAGTGACATAAGACCTGGGAAGCACTTGGAGCAGTGCCTGGCCCAGAGCAAGCTCTCAGCAAGAGGTCATGGTTGTCATTCCTGCAGCTGATTGGAGCTCAGCAATCACAGAGGGGAAGCCCCAGACAGCCATGCCAGTGGCTTTGAGAAGGAAGGCATGAGGGCTGCCATGGCAGGGGGTGGAGAGGGGGGAGGTTGGAAGGGAAGGACCAGAAAGGTGGACTGTAGGTGCAGGAAACAGGGAGGTTGATGTGTCTGATTGCCATCCACCTCCAGGGGCCCCTGGGAGTGCCATGCTCCAAAGCAGAGGAGCCTGTGGCTGACGTTAAGATGCTGACTGTGCTGCCTCAGTTTCTGTGATTGGACCATAGTGAGCTCTGCTATAGGTGGCCCAACCTCATTTTCTAGTCATCTTCATCTGCCCAAGGAGCTGGGGTAGGTGCATATGCCACCTTCCCTGGAGACCCTGCCCCTGTGTATTTCCTGCTGTGGCTCAAGCATCACCCTGGCCAGGGTCCCTTGGTCTAAACTATCTTTTGTGTATGTGGTAAAATGCACATAATGTGAAATGTCCCAGTTTAACCATTTTCAGTAACAATAAGAACGTTTACATTCTTGTGCAACCATCATCATGGTCCATTTCTAGAACTTTTTTGTCTTGCAAAACTGAAACTCTGTATCCGTTAAGCAATCACTCCCCATTTCCCCCTTCTCCCAGCACCTGGCAACCCCCATTGTACTTGCTATTTCTATGAATCTGACTCCAGGAACCTCACAGAAGTGAAATCATACAATATTGGGCCTTTTGTGACTGACTTATCCTTACTTAGCATTCTGCCCTCAAGGCTCGTCCGTGTGCAGCATGCGTCAGAGGTTACTTCCTTTCTGAGGCTGAATAATATCCCATTGTATATATAGACCAAATCTGGTTTATCCATTCATCCATCAGTAGATGCTTGGGTTGTTTCTACCCTTTGGCTATTGTGAATAGGCTTCTGTCAGCAGGGGGGTAAAAATACCTGTCTGAGTCCCTGCTCTCCTATCTCTTGGAGCTATACTCAGATGTAGAATTGCTAGATCATGCAGTAATCCTGTTTAATTTTTCAGGAACTGCCATTGTATCCATAGCAGCTCCACCATTTTGTATTCCCACACTGTGCACAAAGGTTCCAGTTGCTCCATATCCTGGCCTACACTTGTTTTTTCTTCTGTTTGTTTTTTTTTTTATTTTATTTTTTTATTTTTTATAGTGTCCATCCCAATGGGTGTTAGGTAATATCTCATTGTGATTTTCATTTCCCTAAAGATTAGTGATTTGGAGCATCTTTTCATGGGCTAATTGGCCATTTGTATATCTTCTTTGGAGAACTGTCCTTTGCCTATTTTTAATTAGGTTATGTGTTTATCGTTGTTGTTTTTGTTGTTGAGTCTGAACGTTTTTTGTGTCCAGGGCACTGCAGCTCTTACTCTCCACCCATGCTGGCGGTCACAGCAATGACACCACCAACTAGTTTGTGTCCAGTCCTCACATTCCCCCTCACACTACGAAGTGTTTGTATGGATTTTCCCCCTTAGAGTCTCCCCACAACCATTTGAGAAATATATTGTGATCATCTCCACTTCACCCTGGAAGGAGCCACAGTGTAGAGGCTTTGCTCCGCATATCACAGCTGGCAACCCGCCAAGGGCAGGACCCTGATCAGCCTGGGCCCATAGGCGGTAGCACCAAACTCCTAGCCCCGCTGGAGGAGCTGGCATTGACTGGCCCTGGAAGTAAAATTCATCCGTACAAATGTTTGAGATTAGAAGTGATTTTACAGGAAACCATCCAGGCCTGGTCCCTCCAGAAAATCCTCTTTACTTTGATATAGAGGATCACTTCCTAAAATCCCGCAGGTTTGCATCTGAAAGCAAACACGGAAATGTGTGGCATTTTAAGCGCTAAACCCTCAGCAGCTCCAAAGGTTTCTAAATGGAGCGATATGACACATTTACCAAGGACCTGAGTCCCCACCTAAAATCAGTTGTTCTAGGATGCAGTATTGTTCTCAGGGTCCAATCTTTCTCCACTTGCAACTAACTAACAGCTTTATGATCCTTGGGCCTCTTTTATCGGAGACGTGCAGCATCTTTTGCCTGCTGTCTGTCCAGATTTGGAAGTAGTGAGGGCAGAGTGAAGGCAGGGGACCATTCTCTGTTCCTTTTATGTTGGGTTTGATCTGGCCTTGGGTTCACATAGCTGGGGCTGGGGCCAGAACCCTGACTTAGGGTTGGGAAGAAGTTGGCGGAACATTCCCCAGCAGGGCTTGGGCAGGCCCAGGGAGTCCCGCCTAAAATACAGCGGACAAAGGCGCTCTTGTCCACAGGCCTGGGGGTGGGAGGCATCTGGTCAGTGACACAGGCTTGGCCATTGTATGTCGTGACCTCAGCCAACTTTTTTTAGCTGAGAAAGGGGAAAAAGAGAGTGTTTAAAAAAAGAGAGAGAGAGAGTAAGAAAGCAAGCCTCGAGAAAGGCTACATCTGGAAAGTCCGGAATGCGTAGTTGATTTCCACACGAGAGCGGGAGCAGACTTGGAGGGAACTGCGCAATGTAGTGGCTTCTTTGTGAAAGAACAGCAGTGAGAAAAGCCACGGAAACATCCTCCAGGGTGCCCAGAGCACTGGCCCTGGCGTGGCTGCTTGCCTCCGCCTCATTTCCTGCAGAGGGTGCCACGCAGGGGAGGCTGGTGTGGCACCGGCCCTGAGTCTGGGGACTTCAGACAGGACCCGAGTCTCCTCTGAGTTAGCCACCCCCAAAGAAGATTAGCTGACCTCTGATGGTAAGAATCCATGCTGCTCGCCTGCAGATGTGTGTGGTCAGCTTGCTTTCCTTCCGCATGTTTCTAAAATGACTTTGGTGTTTGAACCTTCTGAGATTTGGACTCTAACTGTTCAGCTGAGAGGGTCCAGGACTCTGTGATGGGGGACAGGCACCTTTCACCAGCCCCGGGGGGGGGGGGGGGTGAGCTGGGAGAAAGGAATACTGGGTCGTTGTATGAGAAATCAGGAGACGAGGAAGGGAGGAGAGAAAGATTTTAAAAGGGGCATTTGTGGTGGGGAATGGAGTCTTGGCCCCCCAGTGACCCAAGAAGCAGGGTGGTGACTTGGATCTCTGTGTGGGTACTGGAGACCATAGGTTGCCTCCCCCATATAACTTTTCCAAAATCTGAAGCTGGGCTTATACCTACATACCCACCTGCCTTCTACCCCATGGCCCAGTTCTGGGTGGGACACTATAGGCTGGAAGCCTGTTAGAAGACACAGCTCCCCAGAAGGTAGCTGAGAATCTTCTCAGTAAACCCAGTATCTGCACAAAGGTTCCAGCCTGGACTGGATGCCTCTGTCCAGTTTAGTGGTGGCGGCCATGGCCATAATGAAAATAATGGATGTGCTCCTGAGACTCAGGGGTAGTATAGCATTATTTTTCCCAACTTTCTGCCCCTAGAAGGTAGTGCCCTCCTCTTCTTGGGAAAGGGGGCCCTCCCATCAGCCTAGACTTTAGTGACCATTATTTGGGGGCTCTGGACAGCTGAGGTAGGTCCAGTTTCTATAGAAAAAGTTAGTCTGTGTCTGTACATACGTCCCTCCAGGATGCAGTCTCCCACTGACTGGGTTAGGCAGAACATCTGATTTGGGCTTGACTTCTTTCTTTCTTTCTTTCTTTCTTTCTTTCTTTCTTTCTTTTTTCTTTCTTTTTAAGATTTTGTTTGTTTATTTTTAGAGAAAGAGGAAGGGAGGGAGAAAGAGGGAAACATCAATGTGTGGTTGCCTCTCAAGCGCCCCCTACTGGGGACCTGGGCCTGCAACCTAGGCATGTGCCCTGACTGGGAATCGAACCAGCAACCCTTTGGTTCACAGGGCATCACTCAGTTCACTAAGCCACACCAGCCAGGGCCTGGGCTTGACTTCTGATAGGGGCCTGCACCTAGGCCAGGAGAAGTAATGGTGCTTATTACCCAGGAGCCTCTCACAGGCCAACTGACCTCCTAGGAAAGGTCACTGCAGGGCTTCTCAAAAGTTAGGGTGCATCTGAATTGCCTCTAGGGTAGGCCTGGGACCCTGCATTTCTAATGGCTCCCAGAGGATGCCCCTGCTGCCAGTGCAAGGACTGCACTTGGAGAGACTACTGTAAAGATTCCAGACCAATCAATCACATTCCAACAGAACAGGACCTGGCTGCAGAGGGCTAGGGGTTGGGTTGGGTCCAGGAGGTTGACGGGGAAGAAGGGATTAACCAAGAAGAGGAGCACTAGGGGCATTCAGAAAGCAGGGGAAGTCCTGGCAAAGCCCTTGGCAGAGCGGATGGGGAGACAGACCCTGAGGTGTGTGGGTTGTGGGCCATTGGTGGGGTATGTCCATGCTTAAATGGACTGTTCAGGGTGTGGGGTGAGTGGTGAACAGGCGAACTAGCTGCTAGCAAGCCCAGGACCATTCCACTGGTGCCTGCCTTTGGTGTGGGGTGAATTCTAACTTCAGACATAGGGGAGCTCGGGATGCTAGGGCAGAAACCTGATTGCTAGGCAACTAGACCTCCACTGAGGGAGGCTCTGGGGAAGGGGCAGGCAGATGCAGACCCACTGGGACTGGGGAACCCACCACAACTCACCATGCTGAGAAGTGGAAGCACAGGACTCTTTGCGGGGATGGGGGAGGCAGAACCCCAGAGGTTTGGGGCTTGGGCAGGGTTCCAGGGATAGTCTGATGCCTCTGAATCTCGTGTCTACACTTGAATGTGACTTTGCCTGGAGGCCATCTGGTCCAACTTCCATATTCTCAAGATGAGGAAATTGAGGCCAACCAGCAGAAAGGAAGTAGGTTGCTCAAGATCTCATAGCAAGACAATGGAAGCTCTGGTCTGGCGCTCAGGCACCCCAGTTCACACCCTGTGCCCACAGAGCTGTGATAGGTCCCAAACCTCGGTAGCTTCCGAGGACACCTGTGTTCAGTTTTATATGCACCAGCTGCATTGGGTTGGGAGGAATTGTACTGACTTGCAGAAATGGCTCCAGCCCCTGTTAGCCTCAGTCGGCCACGCTGGAGTTAGGACACGCTGGAAATGAGGTCTCCAGTAGGAAGTCTTCGATAGGAGTCGCCTGGAGCTCAGGCGTCGGCACTGCACAGGGGCTGCAGTGAGTCTCTGGTGAGAGGACTCGCTGCTGTGGTTTTCTTTTGGTACCTGTGTCTCACAACCACCAAGCTGGACCAGTGGCATTGCAGCCCCAGGCAGGCGGCAGAGGCACCCACCTGTGAGCCAGCCTTTCTCTAAAAGAGCCCCCACTCCCCAAGAAGCCTGCTCTTGTGCCCAGGGCATCTGTGGGCAGCAGCTACTCTCCTGCCCTTGAAGTTCCTGGCAGGCTGCTTCGCGTGAGGTACAATGAGCCTGTGACAGCCGGAGCTGGCAACTTTCAACTCCCTCTTCACTTCCCTGCCTCAGCCTGTTTTGAATGAAATGGAATGCTTGATAGATTTGCTTATGTGGTTTCCTTCAGAGGCATAACAGCTTTAAAAAAGGAGCGCAGGGATTGAGCAAAAAGAAAAAAGGACTCATGGGCATGGACAATTGAGTGGCAATTGCTGGGGGGAAGGGAGGATTAAGGGGACCCTGTACAAAAAAATACAATAAAAATTAAACTTAAAAAAAGAAAAGAAAGTGCCAGAAACAACTGCATAGGGCATTTTGGGGTTTTACACTTTAATACTAAAAGAAGGCTGGGGAGGGGCTTCACATATATCTTTTTCTCCTTTTTTCCAGCTTCTGGTACCAAGGGTTGACAAAACTCACTTGCTCTCAGGCTTTTCCCTCTGCAAAGGGAATCTCCCAGTATTCATCTGGAGAGGCCCTTACCCTATGCAGAGCTTCCTAGGGAGGTGACCTATTGTTGGTGACCAAACCTCAAAATATCCTTCAGAAGCATTTTCTAAGGCGTCTTCTAGCAATAAAAACTGATAGAGAAAATTTAGGATGTATGTTGAGATTCTTTAGGATGATGGAAAGTACTTAAGCTTGAGCCCAGTTTCTTCCTACGACAGATAGGGACATTTCAGCCCTTTAGTGGCCTGAACACTGGCCTGTGGCAAGGAGGGGGTCTGAGGGATACTGCCCACATTTTAGTATCTCGGTTTGGGCGTATATTTAGTGATTTCCAATTGTTGGGAAATCACTTCACTTTATGGGCCGCTCAGACAGCATTTCTTTCCCTGCAGTTGAATTGGACTTGGCTGACTACATGAAACTGTGTATCTAGACCTGAAGAGTTTGACACCTCTTCTTCTTTAGAACCCCAGAAAGTTTGGGGAAACATGCCACAAAAAAATGAAGTGATGTTTCATGAACACTTATGTCCCTGTCAGGAGGCCTTTGTCATCTCTTTGGCTTATGTGGCTGCTGCGTTTGTAAGCTTGCACTGGTCACTTCCGTGCCTTGGAATTTCCCTCATAACAGTTTTAGTCTCTCATAAAGGACGGTCCTCAGGTGGTGGAACCCCGTGTTTGAGGTCTGGAGTTCCCTGGTTTCACATATGAGGAAACAGGCCCGGAGAGGCAGCAGGACCCTCTGAACTACAGCTTATTGTCTGGGGACACAGCCTCTTTATGCCTATGCCTGTGTGCTGCCTGCTGATGCTTCCCTGGTTCTGAGGAGAAGATGGGACAACAGAGGGGCCCATGCCATGTTTCTCCACTGGGGAAGGGGAGGAGGAAAGGGACCACCCTTCCTCAGCAGCCTGTCAGGAAGTTAAGCGTTTGAATAAAATGTCTCTATTAATCCCAAGCTGGTCAGCAGAACCATTGGGTTCTTCTGCTCAGAAGCATGAAGAGGTGCACCGGCCTGCCCTTTATAGCTGTGGAACATCAAAATCAGGCCTTAGAAATGGGTCAAAACTCAGGGGCTTTCTCTGGGGTTCCCCAAACCTTCCAGATGCCCAGGTGAGGAAGCAACCACTGCCTCCCATATTCCAGGAGCACCTGTGGGAACCCCCTTCCCCTGAGTGCCCCTAAACACAGCTGTGAGGCCTCTGGGCACCTGCTTCAAACCTCAGGAAGCAACAGGAGTGACCGTGATATCTGGTGGCACAGTTCTGCTGTTTGGCCAATGCCGAGATTCTCCGAAGAGAGAGTGGGTGTCTCTCAGATCCCTGTCACGCTGTTTGGTCCCACTGGGTAAATGTCACCAGCAAAAGCAACAGCCAACTCAGATACAGAAAGTTTTCTGACATCCAGAGTCCTTTGTTTCTTACACTGTCTCCTTTGGAACCCTATTCATTGGCCCTTCGATCTTGTATCTGTAGGGCAGGTGCAACAATAATTAAAATCTCTTTCCTCCAGTGTCAGTGAATTAAGGGCTCAGGCAGGAGTGCTCATGAAGCTGTCATGGAAGCCACTTCCCACTTGATAGAGTCCTTCTGACCCCTTGCTTCATAACCCCAGATACTTCAGGTCATGAAATGGCTTCTGAACCAAGAGGAGCCGCCCAACTCATCTTTGCAAAACTTTTCATCAACCCTTGCCCCACTGGAGACCCCATGTTTTCCAGCTTAGCAAGTTTTCCTGGGAGGGTTGACTTCCTGTATCCTTGCATGGACCATGCTGTAATTGTGTTCATCAAAATTCCTGGGCAACCAGATCACTCCATTCCTTTTCAGGGTCAGAAAAGAGTTTATTGTTGTGTCCTCTCCCTGCCAGGTCCTGATAAACAGGCCTCGTGAGTTGATTGGCTCGCAGATGGCTATTCAGAGAGGCTGGGACCCTCCCTTGTCTTCAGGAGCTCGACACATCTGTGGTGCTTGAAGGGGTTTGGCTTTCATGTCCATGGCTGGCAGGCTTATGGGTGCTGGGAGAAAAGTCCCCTGGCCCTGACCAGGGACATCACAGTGTAAGGCTTCCTCTAGCAGCTCTGTGAACAGAGGACAGCGACAGGGTGGGGTGATGATGTGGGGGAAGTTAGCTGATGCTGGCAAGGAAGAACATGGCAGATGCTCTCTTGGGGACTGGAGCTGGGGAGCCCAATGAGTCACCCTCTGGGAGCTTATAGATCCCTTCTGGAAAGCCTTCTCTGGGTGGAGGTCTGGCAGGAGCAGTGGGGCAGGGGGGTTCAAGCCAGTGCCACCATTGCTGGGAATGTGTCCCCACCCACCCATCCATCCACCCACCCCGAGCAGTGAGGCCTGAGGACATTTGGGTTGTACCAGGTTTGGAAGGGTTCTGGGAACATTTGCGTTAAAGTATTTAAAGCCTGATTTGGAAAGTTTCTTTAATGGATTCAAAGAAACAGCTCTGCTAACCACATCTTTTTGTTTTAATCCCTACATAAAGCTATGTTTATTTTAGAATGAAAATAAGGTGGGGAGAGAGGAAGGAAGGAAGGAAGGAAGGAAGGAAGGAAGGAAGGAAGGAAGGAAGGAAGGAAGGAAGGAAGGAAAGGAAGGAAGGAGGGAAGGAGAGAGAAACATTGATCAGTTGTCTCCTGTACCCACCCTGGCTGGGAGTGGAACCCACAACCTTTTGGTGTACAGCACAACACTCCAACCAACTGAATTACCCAGTCAGAGCTAACCAGCTTGTTTTTGATAAGAGGGATGATTTCTAATATAACTGGAAGGTTTGTCTAAACCTCTGACAAGTCCATCACATTTACTGAAAAATTCAGCAAATAGAGAAGTAGAAGGAAGAAGGTCATCTTATTAGTAAAAAGCTGGAGGTGAGCCTCATGCCCTTGACCCCCTTTCCAGCCAGACATCCTAACCAAGTGTCTGCCGGGAAGCAGAAACACTCAGATTCAGGCCGGGAAATAGCCGTCTTTGAGTTCTGAGCAGCCTTTGGCTTTTCGAATGCTCCAAGGACTGCCAAAGGCAGTACAAATGATGTCTTCAGGAAGCCCTGGCCTCCTACTGAGTTTTCTCTCAGCTAAGTGCTGTGGTCCCACCCTGTCCACCTAGCCACAGTGTCCAACCTTTAGGCATCTCTGGGCCACACTGGAAAAAGAAGAGTTGTCTTGGGCCAGACATTAAATACAGTGTGACACGTCATCACAAAAAATATCATTATGTTTTAAATAAAGTTATGATTTTGAGTTGGGCCACATTCATAGCCATCCTGGGCTGCATGCAGCCTGCAAGCTGCAGGTCGGACACCTCTGATAATGAATTCAGAGCTCAGAACTCCCTACGGAAGGTGGTTGCCCATGGGCCAATAAAAGGTAGCTGGTGGTCAGCCTCACAGCCCCTGGGTACAGTGAAGAGTCTGCGGTCTCCAAGGACCCTTCCCTTCTGTCATGTTCTCTCTGGCTGGAAACCTGTCTTTCTCCAAGAAAGAGACAAGAGCAGAGGTGGGAGCAGATTTGGCAGGCACCCCATAGCCGTGGCAGGAGGGAGAGGAGGGTGTGTCTTTATTGGGATGGAAAATGAGAGCGGGGTTCTGGGTTCATTTCTCTTGGGGTCTTCCTTTTTTCTCCCACCCCCCATCTTTTCCAGTGTTACATGGAATTTGTGATCCAGGTTATTTCACTTTTTTACACTATATATTGAGAATAGGGGCTCACGCACACTCTGTGACTTAATTTTTATAATTATTTACACTTTTTTTGAGCTGCTTTCCCATTCAGCCCTGGTCAT
>PVKU01008327.1:32454-75220 GCA_004027475.1 Anoura caudifer
CCCCCCCCCCCCCCCCCGTCTGTAGAGGAAGTATTCTGATCACATTACCTATGAAAGACAGTGTGGCCGAACTGGAGGGCCTCACCTTTTTCACGTAATAATCCAGAGGTGTCCTTTGCAGTGAGGTTGCAGAGAAGTCTGCGAGCAGCTTTATTTCTGCTCCTTGATCTGAGACACCCTCCTCCCACTGAAACAATGATAGGACTTCATCTTCATCTTTGCCGTGTAAATATTGGGTTGGCCAAAAAGTTCATTTTTTTTTTCCTGTAAGATGGCTCTAATAGCACTTAGTTGTCTTTAACTTCATTCAAAACAGTTTTGTTAGAATGCATTGCAACAGTTGTCATATCAGTGTGCATTTAAAAAAAATCGAAATTGGTGAATTATTGTGTAGCCATTTTAATAGCGAAGCTGGCAGAAAATAAATGCAACATTTTCAGCATATTATGTTTTTATTATTTCAAGATAGGTAAAAATGCAACTGAAATGAGAAAAAAGATTTGTGCAGTGTGTGGAGAACGTGCTATGACTGATGGAATGAATCTGAAGTGGTTTGCGAAGTTTTGGGCTGGAGATTTCTCTCTGAACGATACTCTACATACGGTCAGGTAGAGCAGTCGAAGTTGATAGCAATCAAATCAAGACGTTAACTGAGAACAATCAAAGTTATACCACATGGGAGATAGCCAACATACTCAAAATACCCAAATCAATGAAGTTATTGGTGAAAATGAAAAAGATGTCTTTTATTTTATGGAAAAAACTAAACGGCTTTTTGGCCAACCTAGATTGTTAGGGTGTGTGGGTGCGCTGGGTTTCTGAGCTCTGTCTGCCTGGAGCAAGGCCAGACCTTCCCCACTGTGCATGTTTGTCTTCTTTTGGTCCCAGAAGTTCCCCGCTCCCCCTCTACAACCTTCGCTTGTATAGTGTCTTTTCTGTTATGCTTTTGTTCTCGTCTCTTCACACCCATATCTTGGCTTTCACTTCTTTCCCTCTGTTTTCATTTTTCCCATTGCCTTTGCATTCTGGGAAAAAATTCTTGGATTTATTTTGTACATAACTAATTTTTCTTTGCAATACTAATTCTATATGCTATTGCAACTAATATGGATGTTCTGTTCCTACCTTTTAAAATTTTCCTACACTTTGATAATTTCCCATTCCTTTTTAATATCATTTTGTATTCTTTTTCAAACCAATTTGTCATTTTTTAATTAGTTTGTTTTCTCCTTATGATTTTTTTTTACCTTTCTGCCCTCTTTTGAAGTTGCTAAATGGTTTCCTGGAATTTTTCTCCTGGGTATTATCTGAGGTCAGGATTAGAAGTTGGTGCTTTTCCTGAGGCTTCTGGATACTGTTCCTCCATTTGTTTTCCGCCATTAAAGTTATCTTGTCTCCCCTACCTCCTTGTATTCAGTGTCTAACCATCCATTCAGTCAGACTCACTAAGAGCTGGGATTTCTTCACAGGTGGGGCACACAATATGGCGTGGACTGCCATTCTCTGTCTACTTATTTGGTGAAATAGCTTCTTCAAATCTGTTTAAAGGCCAGCTTCTACTACAATCTCAGTTCCTTCCTTCCTTCCTCCCTTCCTCATTCTGGGCACTATGCTGGGACTAAACTAGGAACAAGAAGGACGTGGCCCTGCCTTCTTCAGTCTTATAGTCTGTCTCTGTTGTGAGGCTACTTGTCCTCCCTCTGGCCAGGTCTCCAAATTCCTCACCCTTAGAAGAACCTGAAGGTGATGCTGGGGTCCATCCTGTCCCTTCCACCTGTAAAACTACTTGTGGGGATATACTTCCCAGAATGTACCATGTTATTGCCACAGTCCCCTGCCTCCTCCCCAGCTATTTTCTGTGAGTTGCTCTCTCTGAATGGATAGAAAGGCTTCCATAGCCAGAGAGAACAGTACTTTTACCTGTGAGGCAGAGGAGAGGTACCTAATATTCTTGTAGACAGAGACCCTCGGGCTGGCAGCAGCCTGGGGGGAGGGGTCCCTGCTTCATGCTTTGTGTCTTAGCTTGTAGCCAGAGGCGGCGATCTTTCTATGGGTAGCTGTCCCAGCTTTGTGCAGGAGTCTCTCCACCAGAAAGCTATAGAGTGGACACGACTCCAGTCTCTGGCCCAGCTGGGCCTTGGTCTTCCTTGTGGCTCCCCTGCAGCCCTATCCTTATAATTGGTTGACTCTCTGTGAGTAACAATGGAGGCTACTCCTGGCTGCTGAGTTCAGGATTCCTCAGGGCTCCCAGGGACTGGTTCCAGGGATGAGGCCTTCCAGGCCCACACAGCCATGCCCTTGCCTGGTTCTGGGTGTCCAGCTGGCTATGTGGTTGTGGAAGAGGGAACTTGCTGGAGAGTTCTTTACGGAGGAGCCTTCAAGCAGTGCCAATCACAGCACTGGGCTCATTAGCAGTCATTGCCATGGCAACAGGGCTGCCAGAAAGTGGCTTGTTAGGCAGACAACTTCAGACCTGTTATATATAGATCTGGGAGTGGGGGTGTGGGGCCCGCTGAATATGCCTTTCTTTAGAGCTTCTATTGCTTCTGGGTTTGGAGTGTGAGAAGATGCTGTACGGGAGGCTTTAAAACTGTCTGATCTGGCTGCTAAATGAAGTATCTGACAACCATCCATTAACATCGGCAAGTAACGTGTGCTCACACCTGTAGAAGGTAAGAATCAGGTCCTCCCAGAAACCTCCTGAGAGGGGAGGAGCCCTGGGTTGAACTTGAAGAGTTGGGGAGGCTGTGGGGAGCTAGGTGTGGGGTTGGCACTAACTGGAGCCTGCACAGACAAGGCTGAGTCTCTCTGAAGATTGTCCATCTGACGGCTTTGGGCTATGGGACAGGATTCTTTTCATTAATAAGTAGCCGTGTAGCCAAGTACTATCTTCTTATAAATTGTGCTTATTAAAATTTTATGCTCCCGGTTTTAATTTCAGAAACAGTGTTATCTCTTAGTTGCTCCCTCTAAAGCTTCAAACCGGTCTCTTCTGAGTTCAGCAAGCATAAGACTCACCTAGGGCACATGTTAAAAGGTGGCTTTCTGGGCTCCAGGTTGTTTTGATGGTTGGATCAGGACTCGGGAATCTACACTTTAACCCACATACCCTGTGACTGACGGAGTGGCCCAGGGATCACACTTTGAAAAACTCTGCTTTTGTAGGGGGATTTCTGTTAATATCGGAGTGACTTCCCTTTGCTGACCTGCTCATTTCCCCCCAGGAAAATTGGTGGCCATTATTAAAAGGACAGTTTCTCCGGTTGTGCTGTTTTAACTAAGGAAACAAGGAAATCAGCCCACCGTGAGGGAACGTGACTGCTGGGATGTGGGTGGTGATATTTTTGCCCGTCTCCTGGGAAGGCATGTGCGCTCTTGGAGATGGCGACAGGCAGGAGAATCAGGCCTGAGCTGTCACCCTGCCTGGGTGGGAGCGAGGACGTCAGCTGGTCCAGGTGAAGAAATGGAGTTGATTACGGAGAGCCTGGGGGAGAGGGGCTAAGGGTAGCCTGGATTTAGGTAACTGGATGGAGGTATCTAGAACAAAGCTAACATTTTCAGGTTTGGTTTTATTTAATTAGCTGTGCACCATGGGGCAAGTTACTAAATTCTCTGAGTTCCAGATTCCTCATTTGAAAATGGGGAAAAAATGGCATTTATGTGCAAGGCTTACTGTAAAGATTAGAGACAAGTGTGTAAAGCACCTGACCCAGGCCCTCTCCACTTACTGACATTTGGGTGAATGGTCAGTCATCATCGATGGGCAGAAAAGGGATTTGCATGCAGCTATTTGTTGAATACTTATTAGACTAGGGCCCTGGAGTGGTCTAGAAACCTCTTGATGAGA
Organism: Anoura caudifer; assembly: GCA_004027475.1. Classification (NCBI taxonomy): domain Eukaryota; kingdom Metazoa; phylum Chordata; class Mammalia; order Chiroptera; family Phyllostomidae; genus Anoura; species Anoura caudifer. The sequence continues at coordinate 36,302 of PVKU01008327.1, forward strand.
CAGGGTGAGTGTATCCATTTAGGGGGCAGGAGATCCTGTTGAACTCAGATTCTCTGAGGATGGGCTGTTTACTGAAGAAGGCAACCCAGGGAGGATGACCCTGAGCCTTGTGCCCTGAGGGCCGCCCTTCGGGGGAGAGGCAGTGTTGTAGAGCTCCCAGCAAGCCTTCAGTGAATTCAGTTAAGGATTTCTGAGCCAAGGAAAACACCTTCCTCTCTGCCCACTCCCACTGCCTCTGACCTTGTTCCTTGTACAGAGGGCCTGTGTCACCCCTGCTTTTCAGTCCTGTTCCCATGGGAAAGAGCTGACAGAATGGAAGGGAGAAGCCACAGGACTAAGGAAAGGAAGGGAAGGCTTTAACTTGGAAGCTAACTAATTAGAAGCATGAGTTTAGCAGAGGCCTTAATTATCGGGTATTTACTTGGGCTGTATCCTCTGGATGGCTGTGAGCGGCTCTCCCCCAGGCCTGCACCCCTATGCCCCGAGGTGGGGGTGGTAATGCTGATGTCTCTTAAATGAGAACCTGCACGTTAGGAGGCCCACTTCTGCCTTGTCTACGTCTTTCTAATTTTTTTATTGTGATAAAATACGCCTAACATAAGATTTATCACCAGTGACTTTGACACATTCACAGTTTTGTGCAACCACCACCAATATCTAGTTCCAAAACATTTTCATCACCCCAAAAAGGAAACCCTATATGTATCCCTCTCCCCCCAGCCCCTGGCAACCACAAATCTGCTTTCCATTTCTTTGGGTTTTCCTATTCTGGACATATTATAGAAATGGAATCATCTAATACATGGCCTTTTGTGTCTAGCTTATTTCACATGGTATGATTACAGGGACCATCCATGTTGTAGCATGTACCAGTACTTCATCCCTTTTGATGGCTGAATATTTTTTTGTGTGCTTACCCACTCATCAGTTTATGGTCACTTGGGTTGTTTCTACCTCTTGGCTATTGTGGATAATGCTAGAACATAAGTGTACAAGTGTGGGAGCACTGTTTTCACTTCTCTTGGCTGTATACCCGGTTGTCTCCACATCTTTTGACTCCTGACTTGTTTCAGTCCAGCCAACAGGAATAACTTCTTCCTGGGAGAGGGGAAAGGCAAGGAGACTGGCTGCCTTGGGGGATGGAGGCAAAGTACAGTCAGATGGTAGGCAGAGTGGGGGCCCACGGCCATACTGGAGGGGGATGTAGAAACCACCTTTGCCACGTTGGCCAAATTAGGAAATTGTCCTGGATGCCCTCCTCCCCTTTTTCAGCACCCCTAGGCCCTTCCTGGCTCAATATCAAGGGGGCCTCCCCTGCAGGCATCTTCTATAGTGTTTACACTAGTGAGTTCTGCATTTCCCATGTGGGGAGACCTCAAAGAGGAAACAGAAATGGTACCTCTTCGGTCATCAGTGTCTTCAAATGTAAACCAGAGCCTTTCCTGGCCCCGCACGCAGGGTTATTTAGATAAATCAAGTAGAGCCATTCTAAATAGAAAAGCACCATGCGATTGTGGAGATGAGATAGGTGTCGTTCTTACTTCCCGGGTGGGTGCAGAGGGTCAGGAGGATCGGTCCACATGCTCAACCAGTGCAGCTCAGGAGAGTTCTCCTCGCCACCCGGCCTTTTCACCAGAACATAGTAGTCAGCGTCTTAACGTGTTAACCACTGCAGCTGGCCCGTGTTCACCTTTTCAGTCAGGTCGTCTTGGAAACAGAAACCTGGGAGGAGTTACCCTTCATGGTGACATTTTAGACACAGTGATAGTGAGGTTGGGGTGAACTTCATGCCACAGCAGGCAGAGGCTGTGTGACGCCTGGTCTCATCTGGCATCTAGACAGCCCCCCTCCCACAGGAAACCCCCATGCATGGAGCATTCTCGGTGACAGGCACTTTCCTAGAGCTGAGTTTCTTATTGCTAATCACAGTGTCTTGCACAGTTGGGCCAGTATCTTCCTCGTTTTATACATGCATAAGTAGATGTAGCCAGTGGTGGCATTTCCCTGGGTCACAGGCTACTCAGTGACTAAGGCAGGATTGAGCCCCAGGCTGGAGGGGCTCACTGTTCTCCTGGGTCCCTCTCTCCTCCACAACCTCTTCTGGCCTTATCAGTCTCTGACCCTTGCTTAGTATCCTTTAACAATTTCCCATTCCCTCCCAGGTAATTTGGACAAGCCCCAGTCCGGTCTTCCCATTTCACATGCTATGACTGAAGCAGAGACAACCTGGTTCTAGAATATTTATTTCTTTAGTCAAGCCCCCGACCTCCCTATTTCTACATTGCTCCCAACCCTACACAGCCAAAATGTGTATCTCCTGTATGTGGACTATTTTACACACACTCGTACACACTCACACACTGTACTCATAATCAGGCTGTCTTGCATATATTTTGACCATCTTCCAATCTGGGATAGGCCCAGCTGAGCACACTCAGGTGTGTGCTTGGGCTCCATGGACACACTCTGCTGGCGAGAAGACCGCCTGGCCTGGCTGCTATTCATCCCCCAGCACTGGGCAGTATAGAAGCCAGTCTCTCCTGCCGAATCCAAGAGGCACTGCAGGTTAACAGGCATGGGAGACAGAAGTGTTCAGGGCATCAGGAAAGGTTTTTAATTAAATTGTGAAATCTTATAATGAAATACCCACAGAGGCCCTGGGGAGGCCATGTTTCCTCGAAGTCCCCGGAGCAACTGAGATAGAGCCGATCCCGTGGAGGGCAGGCGGGCAGGGCTCCACAGGACACAGGAATACACGGCTTTGAGGTCTGCAGAAAGCTGAGCCGTCTGGGAGCCATGTCTCTGTGGCTCACTTTCAAGCTGTTATCTTAGCCAAGGACATCAGCACCTCCCCCTGCAGGAGGGGCAGCAGCCCTGAGAGTAGTTTCCTAAGGGGGAAACAGGTGAAAGTCCAGCTCTGTTAACTGACTGGCACTGTAGGAGAACCCGCCCTCTAGGGCACAGGTGGCAAACACAAGGCCCCTGACTGAATCTGGCCCTCCACCTTGTTTCTAACCAGTGGCAGCGCCAAGGTCCTTGCCCCTAATTAAGGAGTAGTTACATTTACACAGTTTTAAAATTGCATCTGGCCCTTTGAAGGCAACTGTGAGGCTGATGTGGGCCCCGGTGAAAATGAGTTTGACACCCCTGCTCTAGGGGATCCTGTCCCTTCTGCAGGGACTCTGAGGAAGCAAGTGTTCCTCACACCTCATGCCCTGACAACTGCCAAAATCACTCAAGTGTGACCTCCCTTAGGGAGACCTGTGGGCCACACACACCCCCAACATCCAGCTATTCCAGGGGGATTTCATCTGTCTCTGACTTCCTGGTTGAAATGAGTTGCAAAAATGCCAAACATGTGTGACCTTTTCTTTCCTCCTCAACAGAAGCCTGGAATGGTCCCCCCTCCGCCTGGAGAGGAAAGCCAGACTGTCGTCCTTCCGCCGGGCTGGCAAAGCTACTTGTCTCCTCAGGGCCGGCGTTACTATGTCAACACGACCACCAATGGTGAGTCCCGCTCTGGGAAGCATCCTGCGCCAGCCCCGGGTTTCTGTCTCTCTGGAGGGGCAGGTTTTCTCCTCCATTCTCTACCTCTTAGTTTTTAAAGACTTTTCCATCAGAAATCTACTCCAAATGCTGCTTTTCCCACAGTGCTAGGTGGTAGAGGTTTGAGCCTTGATTGGGAAACCTGCCCTTTAAGGTTGGCATCATCCTCAGACTTGTACAGCCACTCAGGCATGGTTGTTGAACCCAACTTCATGGTGTGGAACTGTGTTTTCCAGACTGGGATCGTGAAAGGTTCTGTGGTCAACAGCTAGTTTAAGTCAAGTTGAACAGGTTTAGCTACTGCATGCTGTCTTGGGATTTTGAATGTCCTAAATGATAGCGAAGCCCTGACTGATGTGGCTCAGCTGTCTGGGCATCGTCCCACAAAGCATCACTGGTTTGATTCCCTGTTAGAGCACATGCCTGGGTTGCAGGTTTGGTCCTCAGTTGGAGCACATATGAGAGGCAGCTGATGCATTCTTTTCTCACACATCGATGTTCCTCTCCTTCTCTTTCTTCTTCCCTTCCTCTCTCCCTAAAAAATAAATAAAATCTTCCAATGATACAGAAGTTCCCAAACAGGCGTTGCAAGTGTGAAGTCTTCCCAACTTCACAGCATCTTTCTCTCACCTGAATTTTTGCACTGGCTGGTGTTTCTTGGAACATTCTTTGGGAAATGCTGGGGCTACTTATGGATTAGGTATTTTAACAGAAAACAGAGATTCCATGTGCATTTCTGAACTGAGTTCAGACTGCATCTCTATGTCCCCAGTTATTATGGACTTCTGGGCCTTCACGATGATGACCCCAGGATCCCAGGTGCTAACTGCAGGGTGAAGGAGGTGTGGCAGGTCACTACAGCAGGGTGGGCAGAGGAGTGTCCTAGACCTGTAGCTGGGCAGGGCAGAGCAAAATCAGCTAACAGCCTGGCTCTTGACCTCCATGACTCCGTAAGGAAACTCTCACAGCCAAACAAAGGTTAGAAACACAGAAAGTTACATGTAGTAGGAATCAGAGATGTGTGTGCCAAGGCAGAACCTGAAATCTACCTGTTGGCTCAGTCTTGGCTTCTCACCTCCCTTGTATTATGGCCACCTCGCCCCACCCAGTGGGACCATTAACATGATGGATGGTTATGAACCTGACCTTGGTGACCTGGTGACAGAGCCAGCTGCTATGAGAGGAGCAACAGAGATAGCAGCTGGCAGCTGCCACTTGGGTGGCGAGTTTGTTCATATCCCCTGGCAACCTGGCCTTCTGTGAGTTTGAGAGGGGTGTTCATAGTAACCAGGGTTTCTAGGAAAAGGGAAGTGGAACTATTTCTGACCATTCTAATCTTGAGCTTCCTCAAAACAAATACATGAGCAGCTTTGCACTGTTATCAGACTTTGAAGTTTCAGAAGAAAGTGTTTCTGTGCAGTTTCCCAAAAAGCAGAAATTGGACCACATGATCCTGAGATCATCAAGAGTTTAGATCCCTGCTGCAGGTAAAAATGGCTTTCTAAAATCACCATGCATGCGTGTGTGTGTGAAATTAGAGAACAGCATATTCTCAGTAAAAAATTCAGTGAGTACAGAAGTATTTAAAAGTAAAAATCCCTGGTCTAATATCCTAGAACTATTTACCAGACATGTTCTTCCAGATATTCCTATTTTCTCATCTTCTAAACATATGTACAGTTATTCTTGCTAATAAACTGGAAAATGCTCTCCATGTTGTTTTATAAATTGCTTTGACAATGTGCTTTGGACATCTCTGAGTATTTGTACATTCCAGCCTAACTCATTTTTAGAGACAGCTGTGTAGTAGTCCATTGCTAGTGTATGATGCCATTAGTTTAACCAGCCCCACTTTATGAAGGGGACAGTTAAGTCTCATGTTGCATTAACTAACAGCGTGTGGCAGCTTTTCTCTGAGGCCCAGGTTTTTGCATGTGCCACTGGGTCAGGACGTTTTCTGGGCCCTGGGATACAGCGATGTCAAGAGACCCTAGGCCAGAGTTCAGCAGACTTTTTTGGTAAAGGAGCAGGGAGGTCTTGAGACTCATATTTCCCTGTCACAGCAACTCAGCTCTGCCACTGTCATGTGAAAGCAGCCACGGACAGGACATAAACCAATGAGTGCAGCTCTGTTCCAATAAAGCTTTTTTATGGATACCAACATGTGAATTTCAGATGACTTTTGCATGTGACGAAATGGTCTTTTTCAGCCATTTAAAAATGTGAAAGATGGTGTTAATTTAGGGGTTCACAGGCCGTGTGATAGACAGTGCTAGAGTTGGGGTTGGCCCACAGGCCGTGTTGGTGGCCGGCCTCTGCTCTAGTCTCTCTGTCCTCTGCAGCAGAACTGGCCCTACTTCCCCTTCCCCTCCTTCTCTGATGTGCTCGCAGTGACCCTCGCTCCTCGGCCTTGCATCCTAGACCCACGCCAGTTTTATTCATTCACTGTTTAATTCATTCTTTATCTGTTCAATTGAATTATTTATTCAACAGACACTTGGTGGGCCTCAGGCAGGTTCCAGGCAGAGCGTTGGATACTGGGGATATGATAATAAAGAAGAATCAGTCCCTGCCCTCAAAGGGCTTCTTATAGAGGAAATAGAATTTAAATGAATACATATTTGATTATAATTCTGAGCAGGGCTGTGAAGGAGAAGCCCAGTGTGTTTTGAATTAAGTTCAGTTGAGGCCCTGGGAGGTCAGGGGAGGCTTCCTGGAGGAGGAGGTACCTTCAGCTCAGGTGGGCAGGATGAGGAAGGGGTTACCAATGGGAATTGCCTTCCTCCTAGCAAAGAGTTAGTCATGTTTGGAGTGGTTGTGTAGACCTTGAACATCATGTTGAGGATTTTGCCCCTTCATCTAAGGGAATGGGAAGCCCAACTGTCTCTCTGGGTCTTCTCTGGAATCCTTACTTAGATGGGTTTGTTTGGCTGCTGGGCTGATTTTTAAGGTTTTAAACCTGACTGCCTTTCAGCAGGAAAGTACCTATTAGAACAGCCACTTGCTTTTAACACACCTTCCTTTATCTGACCTCCTGATGTTTGACTTTGTATCTCCTCACAACTGAGTCCACTGTATCCACTCTCTGCCCCAGCTCTTGGATCTCTCCCACCAGTGAATCAGGCCAGAGCCACGTAACACTGCTCAGGAAGCAGAGGCCACCAGTGTCCTGCTAAAGCCACCACAGGCCACTCCTCTCTTCTTTTTGTCTGTCCACCTTTCCCCCTCAAATACTTCATCTCCCTTAATCCCTAATCACTTCTTTTGCAGAGGGTGCTTGGACACAATAGGCATTCTAGAAGTCCTCATTTTTATAGCACCTACAAATACAACCGGTTTAAAATGCAACTTACGTTTGTGTTACTGTGCTCAGGCTAATCTGTTTATGTTCAAATCGACTTAGGACTTTATGCACGGGGATTATTACAGTGCTTCGCTAGGCTGTGGGGACACGGATCCTCAGAGAGGCCATCTCTGCCTCCAAAGACCACAGTTCTAGTGGGGTCAGAGAAACAGAGAAACATTGTGGGTGTTTGCATAGAAATATGGGGCTTCAGGGGAGAGCGTCATCAACTTTATCCTGGCATCAAACAAGTCTTCAAAGAGGGGGCACTTGACTCAGGGGTTCCCTCTGAGGTCGCTGTGTGAGCAGAGACAGGGTAGCAAGGCAAGGTTGACGTATTTGGTAAGGAACCAAGAAATGAGAGAGGGAGTTGGGGACCTGACCCATGAAAGACTCCCTGAGGCACCTTGAGGAGCTGGGACTTTGCCCTGTGAGCAGTGGAAAGCCACGGTGGCATCCAGAGTGTGGGATGGCATATTCAGAACAGCGTAGCAAGGTTGCTTGTGCAGCAGAGTGAAGGGTTTAAAAACAGCAAGCACAGAGCCTGGCAGACTACATGAGAGGAGAAGTAATGAGGTCAACTCCACGTCTACAGCTGTGGCTGGAGAGCAGGAGGTACACTCTGTCAGATAGGATGTTTCAAGTTGGGAAAAGAAGAGTGCTCCAATTCTTCTGCCTTTTCTGCCTCATGTGCTACAGTCATGCAGTGAGAACAGGGGATACAGGGAGGAGCGGGTTTGGAAGAAAGAAGATGAATCCACGTAGAGTGTATGGATCCTCGGGGGACATTCCAGGAGTGATGGCTAGTGTATGTTTAGAAGGATGGTGCTGTGACTCAGGGGACATCTGGGCTGGAGGTGGGAGTCTGGGGCGCTCTGTGGGTGTACAGCTTGGCAAGCAAAGAGCAGAGTGGATTTCACCCAAGTCTGCCTGCTTGGCCTGACACTGTTGTGTGGTGGCCAACCTGCACAACCACAGGGGGCAGCCCAGAGTTTGCGTGCCATCATCAGAGAAGTGAAGTCACACAAATGCAGGAGATTACTCAGGACAAGCCTCCAGGAGAGCCCTGCCCACAACTTTTAGGGGAGGAGCAAAGGGGACCGGAAGAATCGTCAGAGATATGTGGAATCCAGGAGAAGGCAACGTCAGGAAAGGCAAGGGAGAAAAGGTTATCAGCAGGAAGCAATGTGAGAGAAACTGAAGTTTCTCTTTTTCTCACAGAAACCTCTCACTGAAGTTTCTCAGATTTATGGTGGGGTGATAGTTTAAATCATTGAGGAAAGCATAGGTTATTTAATAGTGATAGCTAAGAGGGAGTTTCAGCGGGTAAGTTATACAATGTTCTTGTTTTCAGTAATGCCATCAAAGCATGCTTTTCATGGGACTCTGGGAAGTTCCCTGTCTGCCCTCATCTCTCCATGTCTGTGGCTCTTCAGAGTGTTTCCCTGTGCAGGGTAGCCCTGAGCTCAGGCCCCAGGGAGCCTAGATAGGGCTTCTGCCATCAGGAAATTGCTTGTCCTCTGCTGCTTGAGAAAATGCTTTATTCCCACCGAAGTTGACTCTATTGCCAAAAATTGGGATTGTGTTTAGTTTTTGGATAGTGAGCTGTTATCAATAACCTGTCCTGTCTAGGGACCTGAAGTGCTGGTATTAAGGGGGATCTCTCACTTGCACAATGGATAGTGACATTTCAAGACATACAGCACACCATTATTTGTTCCGTTTATAATCAGAAGGCAAGATATGCGCATTTAATCACTTAACAGTAATATGGTTGTAGGTATTCAGGTCTTCTTTTTTGAGAGATGCTTAGACATTGTTTAGGACATCTTTTACCATTTGGACATTGGAGGGGTATTACAAGCCAGGAATGAAGGCCAAGAGTAGTTTTGTTTAATATATGAATCACTATTTTACCTCTTATGTATTATTAGTCTTTGTACACTTTAAATCCAGTAGTTATGTTGATTTCATCTAAGGCTTTTATTTCTGAAGAGCAAGATCAGTTGAGTGGCATGCCATAGCTCTATTTTTCTAGAAAGCCGAGCCCGAGGCCAGGATTAAGTGTTAACATCTTACTTAGCAGGTCTGAGCTGAGCAGTGAGAGTGGGGTGAGGGAGCGAAGGGAGACAAAGGAAGATATGCCAGGGGCTGGCTGGTGTTGAGAGTGAACTGTGGAGACCCAGGGGTCACCCAGCAGGTGTGTCCTGTCTCTGAAAGACTTGCAAAGAGTCATCTGTCTGTGAGAGAGCAGAGTTGTGGAATCTCCTCACCTCCCTCTCATCTCCTATTTCCTATTGGCCAAGCTTCCCCACACTTTTGGATTCTATCATCTGACCCCAGCAACCTCTCAGAAAGCCTGACTCCACCCCCATGTAGTGATGCTTCATCTGAGGCCATGGTGAAGGTCAGTGGAGCATGAGTGAGGTATCAACCAAAACAAGGAGGTGGTTGATGGAAATGGGAGGTAGCACCCAGTGTGTCTGCATCCTGATGCAGAGACTCCCATAGACCTGCCTGCTGTGGTCTACCTCTCTCTCCAGTGTCACACCTTGATGACTTGATTGTTCATAGGGTTTCAGCAGCCAGTGACTTTTACTCATCCTTGGGGGATCCTTCCAAATCATCTAACAGCCCGTGGGCCAAGCTCAGCTTGTGGCCTATTTTTGTAAATAAATTTTTATTGGAACCCACCATGTTCTTTGTTTACATATAACTTGTTTGCTTTTGCCTGATGATGGCAGAGTTCAGCAGAGAACATGTGACTCAAAAAGCCAAACAATTTATTATCTGGCTCTTGAAAGAAAAAGTTTGATGATCCCTGGCCTAACGAATAGAACCACTCTTTTCACATGTGAGGAAATGGGGGCCCCCACATGGTGAAGAGACTTACTCAGAGTCACCTGGCCATTTACATGCCAGGAAACGCCTGGGTCTTCCTTCTACACTTGGATTTTTTTGCCTCAGTATCCAGGAGGACAGGCATGGGGCGTGGTGACTTAATTAACAGTAAGAATAGCTGAGTTCACAGATTAGTAGGAAAAACTACCTGAAATAACACTTATTTTTAAGGGAAACTTAACTATGCTATTAGAGTGTCAGCTGAAACCCAAGAGCGCTGGGAATTGTTTTCAAGTTCTTTTGACAAAGAATCCATATGTGTAAATGTTTTATTGTGATTGTGAGTGAAACTTGGAGGATTAACCCAGGATTTGAGCCTTTTGATTTATTTGCCAGATAGTCGGTTGTTTTCTTGAGTTCTTATTTTAATTTTTCCTTAAGTGAGTAGATTCCCATTTAACTTTATTGCACCAAGACCTAATGTGAGTTTCTGGGTAAGTTTTCCAGTAGAACACTTTTAAAGGCATTTTTTGAGCTTTGCTTTGTTATAAAGAATTGTATACTTTCCTAACTCCCGGGATGGAACAGCCCTGATAATTCCGTTAATAAAAGTTGCCCCGAGAAACTTCTCTACCCCAAAAATATTGATTTATTTTCTTCTGTCCATCTGTGTTGAACAAATGTGAGATTAAAAAGGTCTTTCATTTGGCACATTTGGCTGATTGAATTTGTGTGTGTGTGTGTGTGTTCATGGTCATAAACTTTTCTTATTTTGGCTTTGTTTTTCTCTTTAATGAACTCTTAGTGGAAGGCTGTTAGATCTGAAAGCTTACCATTAATCTGCTTCTGTTTGGGTTTTGTGTTTTCTTCCAGAGAATCCACTTTAATTTGTAGTGTTAATACGGAAGTGCACAACCCCCCCCCCCCCACCTCCACCCGTGTTTAAGACCGGTAATACCTCTTGGAATTTTGGCAGATGCCAAGTGGGTTAGAGACTCCTTCACTCTGCCAGTAAGTTGAGGACCCATAACAGTCAAAAGACAGAGACAAAAAGTATTTTGTTGTTTACTGTATTCTAGGAAGTTGAGTTACTTGAAAAAGACTGCTTTTGGTAAACAATGTAAGAACTTTCCTCATTGGCTGTTGGGTGGAGTCACTGATAAGCAGCAAATGGTTCAGATAGGGAAGTGAAACAAGAAGAATGTGGAATGGGACGGAGCAGTTCCACTCCTAGATACATACCCACAGGAACAGAAAACATATGTTAACACAAGAACCTATATACAAATGTTTGCAGCAGCATTTTTCATAATGGCCAGAAAGAAACAACCAAAATATCTATGCAGCAATGACTGGAAAGCAAAATGTGGTGTATCCTACAGTGGGCTAATAGCCCTACAGTGGGATGTTATTCAGCCATAGGAACAACGCCCTGACATGTGCTACCACATGGATGAACCTTGAAAACATCATACTGAGCAAAAGCAGCCAAACACAAAAAGCCACATACGGTGTGATTCCATTTATATGAAATGCCTGGAATAGGCAAATCCATAGAGGCAGGAAGCAGACAGGTTTCCAGGGACTGGGGAAGGGGTGAATGGGAGAGACTGCTCGTAGGGGGGGTTTCTTTTCGAGGTAATAAAAATGGTCTAAAATTAGGTAGTGGTGATAGTTGCATGAGTCTGTGAAATATACTAAAAATCTCTGTGTTGTGTGTTTTTAGGGAGTGAATTTGTGGTATGTGAATTATATCACAATGAAATTGTTTACAAAAACAGGCATATTAGGGACTTGGGCAGGTTGGTGACTTTGTTGGTATCATTCAGAAAGAGTTCCTTGGACACCTCTGTTGGGGAGTCCTTCTGCCTGGTTCCTACACTTTGGGGACATCAGAAGCACCTAGGGAGTTTGTTAAAAATACCAACACATGGGCCCCACCACAGACCCACTGAATTGGAGTCTGCTGTTTAAAAAGAGTGAAAATGTCTGCTTTATTATTTTAAGTGTTTTCTAATAGTCACCACCTATTTAAACTTGGCAAGAAGACTTTGTGATGAGATTGATGAAAGCATAGTCAATGGATCATTTATTATGAAGTTGAGTAAATTTAAATCCAGTTTTCTCTTATGGAAATACAATGAGAAAATACAGTTTTCTTCAAACAAATAAACATGCATTATAGCCCCCATGTTAAAGGTTATGTAACCATAAACTATTACATTTAAAACAGACTCATGGAAGAGCTGCATGAAGACAAATAACTCAGTTTTATGGGGACAAATGAGTATAAAATGAGAATAAAATACTCAGAATGAGTATTTATACTCAGAATGAGTATAAAACTGCCAAGGGAGGCACTTCGCCTGGCAAATGTTCATATTCCTAAGTGTTGTCAGGGTAGCCAACTTGTGCATATCGTCATCCCTTGGTACCCCCAGGGAATTGGTTTCAGGACCCGTGCAGATACCGAAATCTGCAGATGCTCAGGTCCCTTATATAAAATGGTATTTGCGTATAACCTGTACTCATCCTCCCATAACTTGAAACCTTGTTACTGAGCTCAAGGGGTTCATCACTTGGGGTGTTCTAGTCATAAACTAGATGTGGTTGTTGTTAGGTAGTTTATTTACTTGCAGCAAGTAAAGGAGACAGGATTCACATCCAAGCTCTGGCTCCTGGAGGGAGGCTTAGCCATTGCTTATGTATACTGTTTGGTTAATTAAATGTTGATTTCTTATTTGCAGTTGGATTAACTTAATAGTTGGGTTCCTGTCAAGTTCATCAGGTTACAGCTACGTCAGCAGAATAATCGTGCTATGTTTTATTATTTAGTAAGAATAGCATTCAGTAAAAACTGCTCAGACCTTGAGATCCTTGTCTTATTTAACAATCTCTGTACTAATTATGATACATAATATGGTGGAAATGCTGTGTAAATAGACAAAAAAAGTTTGTGTTCAGTACAGATGCAATCATAATATGCCTAACTACGTAGTACACATCAACAACAATATAACTTTAAAAAAATATATTTTTAGCCCGTGGCTGATGGAATGTGCAGATGAGGAACCCACAGATACAGAGAACTGACTATAGTTTCTAGTCCTTGTTCTTATCTGTACAATAGGATGTAGTGGCAGGTCTCATGATTTCAAAGCTTTTGAGTCAATAGCTCAAAAAAAATTTTTTTTATCTCAGCATGATTACTATTTGAAAAACTCCTATGGGCTCTGGTTTCAACTTTATTTCTAGCTAAGGCTAAGTCCGAGAATGTGGGGCTTATACTATTTTATTTTTTTACTCAGCACAGCACTCTGGCATCTGGACAAAATGAATACCGCCCCTGCCTTCAAGTGCCTCAGAGGCTAGTGAAACAGTTCAGGTCTTGCAGGTGTAGAGCTGTCCAGTTTCTTCTGTCATTTTTCAGGTCTTTGGAGATGTTTACTCTGCTTGGCTAGGAAGTATATACCAGCGAATAGTCTGTCCTCCTACCATTTGCCACACTACGAGCCCTGTGTCCCACTGGATCCCAGAGGGATCCGATTGCATTGAAGGGCTAATTTGTATCAAGTGGCAGGATCTCTACTAGTCGTTAGTTTGACCAATATTCATTAATTAAAAGCCACAAAAAGTACACGATCACTGTGAGTTGTAGACCCATAAGGAATGACATTTGCTTGGTTTGAACTCTTTGAAAAGTGCTGGCCTGTGATGACTGAACTTCTAGGGAAGCGGCACTATAGTGCCTCTGTGCGTGGTGGCTGAGGATGTGAAGGTGAAGGCAGAGTCAGGATCTCCAGGTCCAGGTGAGCTGTCCTGCAAAGATAAAAGTGTAGTAGATGTCACACGCTAGGTGGTCTTGAAGCCAGAGGCTGTCCACAGAAGCGTTTTATTCTGTGTACTCAGTGCTTGAAAATCTTCTATTAGTTGCCAACATTGAAAAATTTGGCAAGTTTTTCATAAATGTCCTACTTGTCTTCTCTTGAAAAATCATGAGGTGTGGCCACATGGGACCCTCCTTCCTGCCTGAACACACCTGGGTGGAGCTGAGAAGGTTGCCACTGCCCTCAATTGTCCTTATGTTCACTTGGCTTCTCACATGCCTTTTACATGTCCAGTTCTTGAGGGTATTGACTTTGATCTGTGTTCAAACAGAGGCTCATGGATTTGTACCAAGTATTGCAGAGGGGAATTGGCATTAGACACAAAGTCAGAAAGCTATTTTATAAATGCCCTTGAAAGTTGGAGATTATGGAATGGGACCAGGTAAGACAGTGAAGGGTCTAAGGAGAAATGATTGATGCTGGTCAACAGTTACAAAGCGTCAACTTCAAGAGGAAGACCTTCAGACTCATCCCACACTCTGTCCTATCCTTGGAGCTTTGAAATGCTGGAAGCTTAGCCTCTCTGGGGCTTCTCTAAGGCCTATGTGTATGTTGGGGGCAGGGAACAATGGCAACATGTGGCTGCAGCAGGAAGTTGGGGTCTACAGGGAAAGACAGTCTGGAACTCCTAGCAAAATAGAAATTATCTCTAGGTTATATTCTGATCAGTGAGTGGGCAAGGACCACGTGACTTGATTATCAAGCAACGGGTATTTGCTAAATGTCCCAGGTCTCATTATCCACTTGGATGGCTTCATGCAGGGGTGGTGTGGGCAAACACAATGCAAATGGTTCCATGTCTTCAAAGGCTGCTTCCTTTGAAGGGGAGGAGATGGTTGAATGGGACTTTCCTTGTGGGTTGGAGTCAGTTTTCTTTTCTGCCTGAATAGACCTCAGAAGGTCCCTCCGGCTCTAAAATTCTATGGAAGAAAGAGTCATAACATCAACAGGCTCATCACCACCCGCTGTTTGGGAGTTTGCCTCCATATGTAAAGCTGGCATGAGTTCCTAATGAGATCTTTATTATTGAAGGAAGATCAAGGAGTGGGGTAACAGCTATTTTGTTATTTCAGTCCAAGTTGGATTCCAGGAGGCGTGGGAGGAGGAGAACGGGGTGAGGTGTTAGTCATGCAAGACGCCTGTGCTCACTGTGGGCCACTCCCTGGTCGTCTTGTGCTGGGTGTGAGCAGGGCTACAGAGACCCTGTCATCCTCGGACAGATCCCGAGCTGGGCCTTGCACACAGAAGGCCACCTGGGCATTCCTGTGGAATGAAGCTGCTGCCCTTTGGCCAGTCATGGAAACTGCCTAGCTGGGTGCTCAAAGATACCCTCCCCAGGAAGAAAAATCTCCCATAATGGGGGGAGAGTGGAGAAGGTCACTGAGTGGTCTGGCACAGGCAGGGACTAGGGGCAAATACGCTGGAGGAGGCCCTGCCCTCTTCCCCAGGCTTTAACCCTTTAGTGGCCATTGTGGGGACCTAGTGGGGGTTCATGGTGACTGAGGGTTCTTGGGGTACAAGGTCAAAGCAAAGCATTGTTCCAAACTGGTACAGAAAATTTGCATTATTTTCACAAGCAGCCTGACAGGGCACAGGTGCTCTGCTTCATGCCATCTGGTCCCTGGCTGCCTTTGGTCCCCGATGGTCGGTTGCCTTGTTGCCCCTCTGAGCCCTGTCACAGACCTAGACCTTCTGCTGTGGAATGCCACGATTCCTCTAGATAAACAAGACGTTCTTGCCTCCACATCGACTCCACGTGTTAGCCTAACCTCCATTCTGGCCTCCTAGTCCGCCGCTGGCTGCAGGCTTTTGCCTCCTGGTATGGATTGAACTGTGGCCCTCTCCTGCCAAAGATGTTGAAGCCCTAACTCCCTCCCTGTGAATGTGACCTTGGAAATAGGGTCTTTGCAGATGATCACGTTAAGATGAAGTCATACCAGAGCATGGTGGGCCCTGACAACGTGTGGGGTCCTTACGAAAGGGTGGACTTGGGCCCAGAGGGAAGACCATGTGAGACGCAGGGAGAACACTGTCTGTGAGCCAAGGGGTGACTAAGGCTACCAGGAACTGGGAGAGAGGCCTGGGACCACTTCTTCCTCACATCCTTCCCAAGGAACCACCCTGCCAACTCCTTTGCCTCAGACTTCCAGCTTCTGGAACTGTGACACAACATAGCTTTGTGATTGAAGCTACCCCATTTGTGGTGTTTGGGAGTGACCCCAGGTCACCTTTCCACTTCCTATGCCCCAGTATTACAGGCACTGGTGGTCTCTGTGGAGACTGCTAAGTAAGCCAGGCCAGCGGTATTGTGTCCTCCACAATGCCCTGCAATGGCACGGTCTGTCCCCTAATGTCCCACCCCTGATGTAAGGGTCAGGCAGCACTCATAGCAGGTGAGGTGCCCTGCTTTCCTACTGCATTGTCAGCCTATTAGTGAATGTGAGGGGTGGGCTCTGCCTTCAACTAGCTGCCTGGCTCCCAGAATTCTAGTGGTTCCAAGAGAAGGAAGTGTAGAGAAGCTTTTACACGAGCTTCAGAAAAGAGACCCAGAAAGCAGGTGATTTTCAGATACTTCTGCTCCCTCTCTTGGCTGCTCCTGAGTATCCCAGAGATGGTGTGGCTGGAGGTCAGGCTCACAGCTCTGCTCTCTAGTCAGCTCCTTGGTGCATCCCCAGCACCCAAGTCTTCATTCTCTGTCTCTAAACGAGGGCACAGGCTGGCTTTGAAAACCCTTTCAAGCTCTGTAGTTCCCTTGAGGGACAGACCCTAGTAGCCATGTAGACTCGGCCCAGCCCTCTGCCACCCTACTCTCTGTCCCTGATCCCCGGTGGCTGGGGTGCCTTTTGCTCCCATGATTCACCTCTGCATTGAGGTGTTGTCGGGGGACGGGTTGCTTGTTCACAGTGGTTCTTTCTGAGTGATGGTATTAGGGAGGACTTTTGTTTTCTCCTTTGCTCTTACGTATTTTCCAGTGGTTTCTCCCTGGTTCTATAATACTTTTATGACTAGGATACAAATAATTTCTCTGCAATAGAGGATGCTGTCTTTTGCTTTCTCTCCCCCAGCATAACACCCTGTCCTCCTCTTTCCCTCTAAAGAAGTGACCTTGTGTTCTGGGGTTTCTTCCAGGTCTGAGTTGCATAAATCAGAGCCAGAAAGGGCCCTGGTCGTTTTTTATATTCTGTGACAGGCATCTAAGGATTCTGGGGCACGTGATCTCTGCCATGGAAGAAGGGGTGTGCCAGGCTAGGAGTCAAAGGGACCCCTCCCCTCCCCCTTGCTGCCGCAGATCAAGACTCCACTTGCTTTCCGCGGCTCGAATATAAACATGGTATGTGTTGGTGAGGTTGGGGATACTACAAAGAAGGGTGTTGAGAGGGCAGCAGGGCAGAGCCTTGGGAAACAGAGTGGAAAGGGTCAGGGAGCACACGGTGCTTTTGGACACCACCTCCCCACCCAGCTGGCTCAACTCTGACACCCCAAGAGTGAATTCTTCTTGCCAGGTGCACAAATGCAAAATCTTCTTAGCTTGAGGTCTGTAGGGCTGGGGACAAAACCCTCAAGAAACCCTCAAGAGAGTTCTGTGACAACCTGAATATCTGTGGTCCTGGTGGATCTCTTTGCTCTCAGAGCATCTGTCCTGTTAGGCTCCCTTTTCTTTTTCTGCATCTCTTGGGGCAACTTAAGTATTTGCTGTGGTTTTCAGCAGCACCACCTGTTTGGAGCAAATGGTGTAAACAGTGGGTGCTTTCAAGTTGGAAGGAATTTGTGAGTTGCTTTCATTGTTGTACCTTTAAAAAAAATGTTTTTAACGGCGCTACCTCCAACACCTGGAAGCGGGGTGAACTGAACCAGGGAAGAGAGTGCTGCCCTTCCTTGTCTTTAGGCCTGTGGTTCTCAAAGTGGGGTTCCCAGACAACAGCATCCACAGACCTGGGAACTTGTTAGAAATGCATTTTCTCTGGCCTCCCCAGACCTGAGAATCAGAAACTCGGGGACTGAGGCCCCAAAGTTAGGGAAGCACTACTGTAAGCCCACCCTGAAGGCTGCCCCTGCTGGTGGCATTCCATCATTTCCCTAAATGAATGAGGTTTTCAGGCCTCTGTAGAAGTTTTCTTTTTCTTTTTTTTTTAACCCATTCATGCAATTTCCCAATAAATCTTATTTCACTCCACCCCAAAATGCTGCCTATTCTTACCCATTTTGTGTGGTCTCCTCTATCCTGAATGCCCTTTCCTGATGTTCGAGAACAGCTTGTTTTGCCCAGAATCCCCATACTCACTCTGCAGTGTTGGTTCATGATCAGGACTTCTGTGTGCCTGAACGAGCCGCTGGGGCCCTCGGTGTCCTTCCTCAGTGGCCTTCCTCAGAAATCCTGCAGGGTGGATGTGCCTCTGTGGCCGCACCTTGGGGAGATGATTACTTGTTTCTATTTCCCAGAATAACCATCGCTCTTTCTGACAGTTTCCCTCCATCTTGTGAAAAGCAACACTCTCAGTGCTTTTGAGCATTATTTCTAAAGGCAAGTCACACCTTTTACTGGAAAGTCTTCTAAATATGGATTAGCAATGCAGACCAATTGAAGTTCATAAGTGCTGAGTTTCTCAGGAAACAAATCAAAAAGGTGATATATGAGTGGAAAATACAACTTCCTGGGAAGAGAAGCTTAACAGTTAAGCGGAGTGATATTTCCCTGCAGGGATTGTGGGGGACCTGCTTGGGGCATGTTAAGAAGCTGCGACTCAGCATGTTCACAGGTGCAGTCTAATGGCCTCGAGGCTGGTGCTGGCCATTTATAGGGCACTGCAGTTCGGTGGATGTCCATGGGCAGAGGCTGCTTTGTTATAGGGATGGAAGTGCACTTAAACTAGCTTATAAAAAAGGGCATTTTAGAAGCACATGGGACATCTCAGAGCAGTGCCCACTTCAGAACCAGAAAGTCAGGTGTCAAGTGGATCATCCTGTCTCCAGGACGATATAATGTCTCATGACCCTTCTTTTTGGGGTTTGCTTCATACTTATTTTTTTTTTAATTCTGCAGACTCACCCTTTTTCTTTAGCAGCCATTTGACAGAAAATGGTCATTGACAGTAAGAGATAGTCACCCCAAGGTCCGTTCTGTTCCATGCTCACTGGTCCATATAGCTGTGGCCAAGGAGGGACACCCCTGGGATTTGGACAGTTCTTAGACAAGGGTCTCAATCATGTGGAGCAAGAATTTCTAATTCTTTATGCTGGTTTATAATGCTGATTGTGAAACAGCATTATAAACAGTGCCTTTTCTCTAAACTTCATCTCTACCTTTTACAGTTTCTACCATTGGATGTCACACCTTTATAAGGCCTTTGCTGATGAAAGAAGGCAATATTTCTTTCTAGCACACTCCTGGACATTTTCTCCCTGCTCCTTAAAAAGTTTAATCCAGGTGGAATTTAACTTCAGAAAATGTGTGAGAAATGCATCTACTTTAAGATTTCTCAGATCGTTGGCCTGTTGTTCTGACAGCTTGTGTTGACCGAGCCAGCCTTCCCCCGTTGTCCCGAAAACATGCGCTAACCCAGTCTGTGTGGGTCTGCTTCTTGTCTGTCTTTTCCTATCACTCTTTCTCTTTATTCCTGCACAGTTTTGTCTCTGTCATGGGAAGTTCTAATGTACTTGGTAAAACATTCAAATGGAGTGCCCTGTAAAAATAGAGGGGTGTTGTTGTTGTTGTTGTTGTTATTCTTGTTGTTGTTTCTTACTTTGGTTTCATTTTTAAGAATTAACCAGCATCAGCCCTGGCTGTTGTGGCTCAGTGGATTGAGTGCAGGCCTGTGAACCAAGGGACCACCAGTCAATTCCCATCCAGTCAGGCACATGCCTGGGTTTCAGGCCAGGTTCCCAGTAGGGGGTGTGCAAAGAGGCAACTGATTGATGTATCTCTTGCACATCGATGTTTCTCTCCCTCTCTTTCTCCCTCCCTTCCCCTCTCTCTAAAAATAAATTTAAAACAATTCACTGGCATCAAATGCTATGTAGTCTTTCAGAAATTTTCCATTCATATCCATTTTACTCAAGCCATTTTATAAGTGAGAACCTGCATGCACGGGTCTCGCCACCGTGTGCTTGGTGGTGCTATGTACATCAGCACCCCCAGATGGACCCCATTCCCTGACACAGCTGCACCCAATACCATCCTGTCAGCACAGCACAATCAGTCCCGTTTGTGGACATGCATGGCATTTCCCCAGAGTTTTTTTCCCTCTAACAGAAAAACTGCTCCCAAACCTGTCTTTCTACCTATGGCATCCTTCACCTGGAACTGTTGTCAGGTGAAGGGGCATGTGCATTTGGGGTTCTATAGCTGTCTCCCCAGTGCCTTTCAGAAACATTTCCAGCCTGTTTCCTAGATCCTTGCTCACTAGAGATTACAGTCTTGAAAGATGTTTTTATATATATATATGTGTGTGTGTGTGTGTGAGAGAGAGAGAGAGAGAGAGATGTTATATATAGATTATAGATATAGAATATAGATATGGATATGGATATAAATATAGATATAGATATCTCCAGTGGGTGAAAAAACAGTGTCTTGTTGTCACCTTAGCTCAAGTTTCTCCAGTTTTGAATGAGAATGAGCATCCTTTCTTCTTTATTGGTCATTTGTGATCATTTTTCTGTGAACCACCCATATATGTTGTTTGCTCTTTTTCATCTGAGCTGCTTGCTTAATTTCTAATTCACATGATGTGAAGGGAATCGGTGTGCTGTCTGCTCTCCCCAGCCCTTTTCTCTTTCCATCCATTTATGTCTTCTCATCTACACACAGCATACTCACTTACTTTTAAATCAGCCATTGCCCATGTATTAATTGAACTTAGTTCTAACGGCTGCTTTGAGCTGAGTCTTCATTCTTCAATAAGCAGGCTCTTATTGAGTGCCTACTGCACTCGGTGCCAGGGAGGCAGACACACGTGTGTTGCCCTCGAGTACATCTGGCGGAAGGGCTGGACCCCACAGCAGGGGTCATAGCTGAGGCAGGAAGAGGTCATCCCTGCCTCCCCCAGCAGTGTGGCAGCTTCTGGAGGGCAGCTCCTCCCCGGCCTGGTGCCTACACACAGTTAGTGCTCAGAAAGTCTGAATGACACTGACCGGAAGCACACAGGACTGTGAGGTCACCCGGACTCTCCTAGGTCCCAGCCAGGATGAGAATATCCTGTTGGCCCTGATCTGTCAGTTCTGTCTCTGCCAAACACCTGGGAACAGCACTGCATGAAACTCATCTTTCATGTCCTAAGTCTTGGGAAACTCATCTTGGGACTTTGCCCTCAGGGCCTTACGATAAGGCTTTGTGAAGAAGGCTCCTGCTGGAGCAAGGTCCACCCCCTCCCCATCCACTGCCACTCTGTGCCCACTCACTGGAACCTTCTCCAGGCGCCTTTTCCCTGCCAGCTTCCTTCAATGCTGTGCTTTCTTCTCTCTCCTTTTTATCCACCCATTCTAGGAAAGACTCTGAGGACTCAGACATACTAAAGGGCTTATGACAATCTACTGTAATTCAGAAGCCTCCCTCAGGAATTAAGACAGATAGCAAAGCCTCATGTCAAAGTTGGGGCTCTCTTGGGGCAGGTCTTGTGAACCTGGTATTTATGGAAGGTTGGGGTAAAGATGATGGGCATTTGGGGAAGTCACCCTCCATTGCTACCCCACATCTTGCTTCTCACCTTGCCTGAGCCTGCATCTGGGATTTTATCTCATCCGGGTACCTCCCAGTCTGTGCCTGGTTCCCACGACCCTGTTACAATGGACTCTACTACCTTCACCCCCATCTGGTTAATCGTTGAGACTGCTTGCGAAAATGCTGACTTCTGGGTTCCACACAAGACTTCCTAAACCAGATCTCAAAGTGTGGAGTCTGGGAATCAGTATATTTAACAAGTGGCCCCTATGATCCTGATGAAGAACTAGGTTTGGGAAGTGAGACTGGAACTTTGCCAGACACCTGGGCTTAGGTGTGGGACCCTGAGCATCCAGGCTTTATTTTGATAGAGTTTCCTTCTTAGCATCTACTTACAAATTTCTTAATCCTAAAATGGGGGTCAGCTGGCAGTTGGCTGCCAACATCTACTGGCTCAAGGACTAGACACCCTTTTCCTACATTGTAGTGAACCCTCATTACCCCCTCAACCCAAGTTGAGGGGTTCTTAGTGTGTTCACCCAGGTGTGCACTAGCAATAAGGAGGTTGGTACATCAGGGATCCTAGAGGGTCTGAAGGACAGGCTCAGAGAGTTCCAGGTAGCCCACCCCCACCCTCACTAGAATCCCTGCACTGCTCCTGGCCCTGCTCTTCCCAGGCCCTTTATGCAGGCTGCAGCTGGTCCAGAGCTTGGTTCAGACCAATGTCAAAGGGCCAGGATCTCACCTGCCTCTGATCATCTGTGAAATGGGCATATAGGCCCTGGCCCACCTGGGCTGCTGCGAAGTAGGAAGTTGTGGACCCCCGATAGTGCATTTTTCTGGTTAACCAAGGGACTCCCTACAGCTCAGCAATGCTAAGAAGGCATTCTTGCACTCTCCTCCCTGTTAGCACCAAAGAGGGAGCCCTTCCCTCCTCCCATTGGGAGGTGTGCTCTGTGAATGCAGGTAAAGAAGGAATGGGGCAGAGAGGAAGCTTGGGGAGTAGAATTTGGAACAGAGAAGGAAGGAATGGCAAGGGTTTCATTTTATTAGTATTATTGTTGTTGTTTAGTGTGTGGAGGGCTTCCTCTATGTCAGAGACTGCTGGAAGCTAAAGCTGTCTGTGTCTCATTGGCCATTTGTCCCACCCCCAGGCTACTGCAGCATTATCCCCGCTTTCCTGTGAGGACATGGGCTCAGTACCACGGTGGTTTGTGTAGAGGGTGGACCCGGGATTCAAACATTTGTCTGTCTGCCGTCAGCACCTGAGCTCTTAGTAAGAGCTCTAGGCTGCCTCAGAATACCTGAGGGCTGTTTTAAACAGCAGGCCAGGTCTCCAGTCCATTTCTTTCCTTTCTTGTGACAGTGGGGGTCCTAGTCTTCAATTCTTATTGCTCAGGGGAGCACCCCAGGGTCATCAGGGCTGTACCCCTCACTCCTGACCCTGCCCAGGCTTGACTCCTGCCAAGCATTTGTCAGTGGAGACTTCAGGTATCCAAGGCCTGGGGTCTGTGTTTGCTGAAGCCTGGGGCCCAGTGGCCACAGTCAAGTTTTTCCTGGCTGCCTGAGTCAAGAGGTACCAGCCCAGGCTCAGCAGCCCTCCCACAGCGGTCAGACCTGTGTGATCCTGCAGAGCACAATCCTTCACCGTCAGGGGCTCTGGCAGGGTGTGTGACAAGTCCGTTTGCTGAGAGCTCACCTACTGTGCCCCTTCCAGAGGGATCTGAGCTGTGTGTGGACAGGGCTGGGGCAGGTATGGAAGGCCTTGTGGGAGGTGGATCTGGATGAAGCTTCCCAAGCAAGAATCTCTTCAGTTAAGCTGTTCTTTCTCGTGTCACTAGATCATTCAGGAATCATCTACGTGCCCACAGTGTCTAAAAGCAGCATGGGGCAGTATTGCTCTAGAGCGGGGTGTAGGGGTCATCACCTGGGTACCCCCTTCCCTGGCCCTGCCTGAGTGACACACTCCTAGGTCCACAGTGTCTCGGTTCTTGGTGGAGGTGGGTTGCAAAGGCACCGGGGTGGTTTTGGTCCTATTCATGGCACCCTGTCAGGCTCCTGCCTCTCCTTCTGGAGGGCGTTTGACCAAGCTTGTCTGACCTCTAGGGGAGTGACAGGCTGGACAGGGAGAGACAGCAGTCACAAATGGCACCACTAGGGTGCCAGACATGCTGAGGGCACGTGTCAGCTCAGTCCAGGAAGCATCCTCAAACACAGGTCCTGGCACAACAGCAGCCATTGGATCATGTCACTTCTCTGCTTAAAACTCTGCAATGGCTCTGACCGTTGTGTCTTAGTTGGTTGGGCATTGTGCTGCAAAGTGAAATGTCGCCAGTTCGATGCCTGGTCAGGGCACATGCCTGAGTTGTGGGTTCAGCCCTTAGTTGGGCATATGCAAGAGGCAACCAATCGACATTTCTCTCTCACATTGATGTTTCTCTCCCTCCCTTTCTTTCTCCCTCCCTCCCTTCCTCTCTCGCTAAAAATAATTTTTTAAAAAATACTCTGCAATGGCTGTCCCTACATTCAAAATAAAAGCCAGAGTCCTCACTGTGATCTGTAACACCCTAGAGCCGTGGTTCTTAAACCCAAGCGTACACCAAAATCATCTGGAGGGCTGGTTAAAACATAGATCCTGGGGCCTACCCTTCGAATGCCTGATTCAGGAACTTGGGTAGTTCTTGCATTTCTAATGGGTTCCCAGGAGATGCTGCTGCTGCTGCTGCTGGTCTGGGCACCCCCTTTCAGAACCACTGCCCTGGATGATCCATTGCAGCCCCTGATCCCTCTGACCTCTTCTTCTACCTCTTCAGACATGCCATACTGCTTGCTGCTCTTTGAAGAGGACAGATCTATGCCTACCTCTGAGATGTTTTATCTTCTTTTCCCTCAGTCTGGAATTCTCTTCCTTCAGGTACATGTATGGCCTGCTCCTTCACTAGTGTGGTAGCCAGCTTCCAATATTGCCCTGATGCACCGTGTCCTGTCACTCACGCCCTTGTGAGTCCAACCCCCTCCTGCCAGGATTGGTCTGTGTGTCCAATAGAATTTGGCAGTCACGATGGAGCATCACTTCTGGGACTAGGTTAGAAAGGACAGCATGGCTTCACTGCTCTCCCAGCCCACTCCCTCTCGAGGCAGGGAGCTGCCAGGGTGTGAGCAGCCCTGCAGCAGGAGCCCCTGCTCCTGCCACATCCAGTGAGCCATCTTGGAAGTGGCACCTCCAACCCAGTCAAGCCCTCGATGATGCAAGAAGTGATGATACACTGACTGCAACCTCATGGGAGAGCCCGCACCAGAACCAACCCAGCTCCCCCACTCCCGATTCCTGGCTCACCCAATCTGGGGGACAATAAATGCTTGTTGACTTGAGCTGCCAAGTTTGGGGTGATTTGTGATGCAGCAGTCAATGATAATAATAAATGTGCCTTCCTCACTGGGGCTTTCCCTAGCTGCCTAACCCAAATCACACCCCTTTCTAATAACACTTCTTATCCCTCTTCCCTGCTTTATTCTCTTCAGAATGTAGCACCATCTAACCTGGTATGTTTTACTTACTGATCACCTGTCTCCTGGCAAGACTTACTCCCTGCTCCCCCATCAGAAATATTTTAAATTTTCGTTCATCGAAAATTTTGTTTATTGATAGTCAAAAACTAGGATAGCATCATGACTGAGAATGTGAACTGAAGGAGGAGGGAGGAGTTCAATCCGTCAAATTCCCTACAGGATCTCCAGTGCTAAGAACAGTGCCAGATACCAAGTAGGCCCTCAAATAGAATGATAATTAATAAGATATCAGTATATAAAATCACATATTAATACTATAATCAATATAATTTATTACATTAAATATTTATCACATGTCTAGGTTATAAACATCTATTAGATCATGTAAATTAATAATGCTAATTTCGAGTGGCACACAGATTAAAGCAGCACCAACTGCCAGCAGCTCCCAGAATGCCCACACAGAGCTCGGAGGTGTTGGTGTGTCCAGTGCATGGTGGTCTTCGCCGTCAGACTGAGTCCCAGCTCTGCCATTTCTCACTGAGGCCTCAGTGTTTTCCGCTAAAAATAGAAATGATAGCACCCATTTCATAGTGTTTTGTGACCCCTGAAGGGGACACCCAAGGTGGGGGGACTTGAAATAGGCCAGGTACAAATGGCTGTTTAGAGAATAGTAGTTTCCCATTTAACTTTAGGAAGGGGTTAGAATTATCCTGTAGCCTGAGACCCCTAACTGGGCGTTGATTGCAAAGCAAGGGGCCCGCTAAGGAAGCGCTGATGCATGGGAGTGGATCAGAGGCTTTGCTGCTAAGTGTCCCAAGGGAGGGCAAAGCAAGACCTCCAGGTGCTAACGGCTCACTGCAGCTTGCATTCTCCTGGGGGGGCTGGCCTGACCCCTGGACTGGGACACCGGGGCTCCTGTGATTCTCCTGGGACTTGCCTTCCTCGTTAGGGTAGAGAACATGGCAGAGCAGCCAGGTGGTAAGCTAGCTTCCAGATGAACAGGGACAAGGGCTGGAGATGGGGACAGCAGGGCTGCTGTCTGTCTAGCAAAACCTGAGTCCAGCTGATCCTCCTGGTTAGGAAAACAGGGGTGAGGAGAGAAGCCACAGCTGGTGCCACCAACAAACAAGGAAAAGGAAGAAACAAGAGGTGGGGGAGCAGAGAGAATGAGAAACCCAGAAAGAGGAGTATAAAAAAAGAGAGAGAGAGACAAAGAGGAGGCTGCTACAGGAATTTCAGATTCCAGCCCATGCAGGTAACTGTAGTTATTTCACCTGGTAGCCACTAGGGGCAGCAGAGAGCCACCCCACAGCAGGAATGGACCAATCAGGAGCAGGAGTCTACCGGTGGGTGGGGTAGGGGGCTGTTGCAGGGGTATGAGGTGAAGCCAAGACTTACAGGTGAGCCAAAAGCAAATCACTGTGACCAGTGGCTTAGGTTCAGCGGCTTGTGGCTTTCCTGCTAGAAGCTAATACCTCTAGTCCAAGCAGGGTACAGTCTTAACAAGGTGAAATGAAGTCCAAAAGTGACTGTTGAAAATTAAAACTCCCATTTCATGTGCTGTTTTATTAGTAGTGTTACTATTGTTGTTGTTATCTTAAGGAGGGAGGGCACCTCTGTGGTCTGAAAGCTAGGTATACATTGCTTCCCACCTTTCAAGTGTACTCTCTTTTCATAAGTTTTGTTTTACCTGGGGTAGCCACTGTAATCCACCGATGGGGAAATTACAATTTCTGGCCTGTACCTTGGTGAATAGAATAGCAGTCTCCCTCAGGCTGGCTTGGCCCACAGGCAGTTCATTTGTGTGTGTTGGGCACCCCCGGTTCCAGTGGAAGAGGTCTGAACTGAGTTGGAGTTGCCTTTAGGAAAAAAAGTGTTTCTCCTGACTTGAGTTGGGTGGAGCTCCAACATCTCACTTCCTCCACTTACCTTACCTTGTCCCTCGAGCCTCTGGGACCTGCATGGCAGTGACTCTGTTAGGAGTCTGGATCATCACCTGGGATGACCTAGAACCCCAGGGGTAGAACCCCAGAGAAGGCAAAAGGGCCTCAATCCAGAGGAACATGGGCCCCGAGCTGCCCCTGCAGTTTTGCTTGGGCTTGGTCAGGGGCCTGGTGTGCTGTAAACAGATGAACGCATTTTTTATTGGAAAAAAAAAAACCTGGACGTGGCTTCCTTCCTGTGGGCGGTATGGTCATCTGGGCTGATGGTTCCTGCTGCTGGCAAAGTCACTCAGCCAGAGCCCCCGGTGGCCCTCTCCAGCTGTCTGCCTGGCCAGGCCTAACTCTGCCCCAGGCTTGAGGTAGCTTTGTGTTTTATTTTATTTACTTTAAATTTTTTTACGATTTTTATTTATTTATTTTTAGAGAGAGCGGAAGGGAAGGAGAAAGAGAGGGAGAGAAACATCAATGTGTGGTTGCTTCTCACATGCCCCCACTACTGGGAACCTGGCCCACAACCCAGGCATGTGTTCTGACTGGGAATCAAACTGGCAACCCTTTAATTCGCAGGCCTGCATTTAATGCACTGTGCCACACCAGCCAGGGCAGCTTTGTGTTTTAGACTGGCCAGAGTGCCAAGACTGGGAGATGGCCAGGGACAAACCCTTTGGGCAGCTGCATTGTCTGTGCTGGAGCCCTGGAGGGTTCTCCAATTCTTGGTGTCTGAGTGCCAGTCAGCACGTCCTTCCCCCTTAGGGAAGTGGCTGAGCCTGCTCTTCTGTCACTCCTCATAGAAGATCCCATCGCTCTCTTGCTCCCAGTCACACTCTCCTTGCTGCTTCCCTCACTTCCCCTCCATTCTGTTTTCTTTCCCTTGAGAAAGGGAATGGGAAGGGAAAGGGTCTACATTACCACCCAACTCCTAGAGCCATAAGCTCCTTAAACCCAAACAATGGTTTGGAAGGTTTTAAGATCATCCATCAAAGTTATAGGGCAGGAGTATTGAGGCCTAAAAGACCAGTTATCCCAACCCCTTCTGTTTGGATTAAGAATTAGAGGACCAGAGTGGGACCAGAGTGGGAGAGTATCTTGCCCCAGGCTGCACAGATTAGAGGCAGAGTTTAGGCAAAACCCCAGTTGTTTTGATTCTAATTGAGTGAAGCCATTGAAAAAGTTTTGCCAGTTTTTATTTTAAATATTTGAGACAAATATTAGAATTATTTGATTAATGTTGTATTAATACATTGGGCTAACTTTAAAAATAACTTTATGCTAAGTACTTGTATATGGGCATTTGGCCTAAAGACACTGACTGCCTTGGGTAGACAGCAGTATTGATCTCATTTACAGAGGAGGAAACTGAGGCACTGAGGGCACTTGGACAGGGGTACACTGGTGGTAAGAGGCAGAGCTGGGATTCAAACCCAGGCAGTCTGGCTCGAGACCTTCTGCTGTTAACAGATTTTTTTCTCTACTCTCCGGCACCTTTAATGACTTTGGAAAGATACTCACAAAAGTCTGTCTGTGCAAAGAACATACAGCATGATCTTGTTCTCTTTTAAACGTGTGTGTGTATGTATATAAACCAAGTCGACATGTAGATACCAAAGTGTTGGTCATAATGACTTCCAAGTTGCGGGACCGTGGGTGAGACTACTTTTCTTCTTGTGCTTCCTATAGCACCCAATGTTACATGATAAGAAAGTAGTATTTTCATCAGTAGATAATTTTATGAGGAAGTCTGTTCATAGTGGTGAAATAGGTAAAGCAGTGTTCAGAGGATGGCACTATAGATGCAGTATGAGCTTTCCTTTGGGCTGGATCAGGTGGCTGGGCACCAGAAGAGGGGCCCAGTCAGATGCAGCAGTTGTGATTCAAACAAGACATGGAACAGACTTTGGAAATCACCCTCTTTGGCAGAGGTCCATGTCTCTGTACAGACCCCCGCCCCCCCGCCCCCCAGTCCAGGGCTCTTTCCTCTGTGCTTCAGGGTTTGTGTGTGGTGACAGTGGCATCCAGGGAGAAAAGCCCAGTTGGCAGCGAGAGTTCCAGGACCTGAGACAGAAGGGCTCCAAGACGTCCATGAGTCGGCAGCCTCTGGGGATGAGGGAGGGAGGGAGGGGAACTGGGGAAGGGTTTGGGGGTCCCAGTTGGAAGGTCACCTCCTTCTGGTCCCCGCTGCATCCAGAAGGGTTCCCAGCAGAGAGAAGTTCTGTCTTCATGGGAGGTGGGGAAGGTGTGGGAGCAGAAAGAGCTCCTAGTTCCTGGGTTTGGGGAGGAAGGAGACCAGCCAAAACTGTTTTTTCCAGCTCTGATCATCTAGTTCTGCTCTGTGACCCTCGAAGCTTCTACCTTATGAAATTCTGAACGTGATCTTGTTTCTTTCTTTGACCAGAGACCACCTGGGAACGCCCCAGCAGTTCTCCTGGGATCCCAGCCAGCCCTGGAACTCATAGGAGCTCTCTGCCTCCAACAGGTACTGTTCGCCTACCCCTTTGGGGCAGCTGGGAGGGGCCAAACACCTTCCTTCACTGGAAGGGTCAAGACTATGGATCCTGGGGTCTGAAACCTGGCTGGTGATCTTATGAACCCAACCCAGGAGGGGCCTGGAGGGGTAGGAGGCTCCATAAGCCCATTGCCCCGCAGTATTGCCTTGGTAGTACCGGCAACAACCTGGTAGCTCGCCCTCACTCCCACTCAAGTGCTTAAGGAGGAGAGTCCACTGGGTGAGGTGAGACATCAGAACTCTTACCTGTCTGCCAGTGTAGGGGCCTGAAGCAGGGACAAAACTGCTCCACATGGTTCCCAAAGGCTTCAAGGAGTAGAAATTAAAGGAGGTAAATTTTTCTAGGGCAACCTTCAAGCAGAACATTCTGGAAAGGAAATGGGATTCCTTGTGAGGGTATGAGTCTGTCAGAAGAGGTATCGTGGGGAGGGAGTCGAGATAGATATTCCTGTAATAGGTGAGATGTTTGTTACTCTTAGGAGACATTGGGTTCTGAGATCCCAGGAGATCAGTTGTAAGTCATACCAGTGGGGAAAACAGGTTCTGACTTCTTGTGGTTTTCTCCTTGTTTTAAATGTCACCTCCTCCAAGAAGCTTTCCCTGATCACTCAATTCAGCTCCCTCACCTAATGACTGGATCCCAGCAGCATGCTATTTCATTGCCCTCAGAGAGTCATTCTGCGAAGTAGACCACACGCTTCCTGAGGGTGGAGATTTGGCCTCTACTTTCCTTTAGGGAATCCTTTATGGAATCCTCAGTCCCCAGACAGATCCCAGCCTCAGTGGTGAGTAAATTCATAGACGTCTCCACAGGCACATGGTTTTTAACCCCATTTGTTGGTTTTCCACTTTAGGTGTCAACTAGGATGGTTGTGGGTGTACCTCGGAATTTAAATGTTGGTAACTTTGAACATGTACAGATGGTTGTAGCTGGATAGAGGGGGGAGGCATAGCAGGAGGGAGGGGCAGAAGCTGCAGTGACATCCTCAGCTCGCAGCGGCAGGGGTGAGGAACAGAGGGGAGCTGAGGGCCTCCTTAATCTTCGTGGAATGCCAAGTTATCAGAGAGTTAATATTGTACCTGACACATCTTGGGTCATCAAAGGAAGAGCTAAAATAATAAAAATAAATCAAAAATAAAAACTAACTAACTAGAATCTGAAATTCTGGATCAAAGGAAGGGAGAGTGGATGCAGTGAGACTGGGCCAGACCCCCACCTACAGAGCGGGAGCCTTTTAGACCAGGAGTTCCCAACCCCTGAGCCGTGGACTGGTTGTGGTCTGTGGTCTGTTAGGTATGGAGCCACACTGCAAGAGGTGAGCAATGGGTGAGTGAGCAAGCAAAGCTTCATCAGTATTTACAGCCGCTCCCCATCACTCACATTACCATCTGAGCTCCGCCTCCTGTCAGATCGGGAAGGCATTAGATTCTCATTGGAGCACAAACCCTACAGTGATCTGCATATACAGGGATCTAGGTTGGGTGCTCCTTTTGAGGATCTAATGCCTGAGGCCTGAGGTGGAGCTGAGGCAGTGATGCTAGTGCTGGGGAACGGCTACAAATACAGTTTATCATTGGCAGAGAGGTTTGACTGCATGGAGACCACAATAAATCAATTGCTTGCAGACTCATATCAAAACCCTGTCAGTGAGTGGCCAGTGACAATTAAGCTACATCTGGTGGCAGGCTATAAAGCCACCCCTGCCTCTGGTATGTGGAAAAATTGTATTCCACAAAACCAGCCCCTAGAGCCAAAAAGGTTGGGTGCCACTGTTTCAGACGTTCTCCACCACTGATGCATGAAGAAATCAAAGTGTGATCAAAGGACATATTTAGGGATATGAAGGTCACCAGAGCAGAACTCAAAACTGAATTGAGGGACAGACCAACCTCTGGAGGATCAGCCGAGACACAGGAAAGGGGATGGATGGAGGTTTCCATGGAAAGTTCAGCTAGGCTTTTCACTTAAAAAATATGTGTGTGTGCGCGCACGCGCGCGCGTGCATGTGTTTTAACTTAAAAACAGATTCTTTTTTAAAAAGGAATTGCCTAGTGGGGAAGGGAAATGGGGCATTTACTCCAGATTCCCAGGCACCAGGTAGGTGCTGCATTAGCAAGTGATCAGATTGAGTCCCCAGAAACAGGCCCATCCTGTCCTTCTCCCTGTTGTTTGACAATGGGCAGTCCCAGGCACGCTGCCTTCTATTGTGTGTGTGTGTGTGTGTGTGTGTGTGTGTGTGTGTGTTAATAAGAGAATGCCAGTGTGAGTAATGTGAGGTGTGGCCCTCTGTCCTAGCTGGCTCCAGGCCAGCCAGACATGAGAAAGAAACCCAGTTGTCTCTCCTAGCTAGAGTGGTCCCTGAAGCAGGACAAGACGGGGACAGGGGCAGAGGATGCTTGGACGCGGACCGATGACAGGTGTGAACTACCACAGCCTGCCGTGCTGGCAGGGCTGGTCAGGGAGCTCGTCCTCTGCGTGGCAGTGACCACCTCTCTAAAGCCTGCTCTCCCCAGGCAGCATCCTATCCCTTTCCCACTGTTTGTGGCTTTTGTTCCCCAGAAGGAGGGCTGGGAGGTGCTGGCTTAGACCCCTTGGCCCAAGGCCTGGATGTACACATGCCTGCCTTCACTGACAAGCACCAGGGACCCCATCTGCCCAGCACTGAGCTGGGTGCTGGAGCTTCAAGTGTGGCCAATAAAGGTGGGGAGGTGGGTGGAGAGGGTCAGGCTCAGCGATGGGAACTGGCGCGGTGGCCAGGGTGTTGAAATGCCTGGACACTGACTTGCCCTCCTCTGCTCCTGCCTCCAGGGGGAAAGTTAGGAGTCACAGGGGGTTCTATCAGGTTCTCTGCCAGAAAGGGCTTTGCAGTCAAATGTGGTCAGAAACCTGCTCCACTCCCCTTTGGAGGTTCACCATGCACATCAGCGTTCTGAAGGCTCAGAGAAGGCTTGAAAGGACACACCTGTCTAACTTGGTGCCTCTGTCCCTTTTCTAGTTTGCAGTACACACACAGTGGTCCCCCCGACCATACCCGCGAAAGATACATGTTCTGAGACCCCTAGTGAATGCCTGAAATTGGATATAGTACCACACCCTCTAGATACTATGAGAGTTTAATTTATAAATTAGGCACAGTCAGAAATTAATGACAAAACCTAAAAATAACATAGAGTAATTATAACATATTGTTATAAAAGTTACATGAATGTGGCATCATTAAGGAAAATATGGCTCCTTGAACACAAGCACTGCGATGCCCCCACAGAGACCTGAGGACCCAGACAGCTACTGAGTGACTGAGGGGTGGGGCAGGAGCACCGCGTGGAGACGCTGGGCAGAGGGAGGGTCCGTGGAGCAGGGTGGGGCAAGAGCTCGTCGTGATACTCAGAAAGTCAAGCAATTTAAAACAACAAGTTGTTTATTTCTGGAACTTTCCATTTAATGTTTTTGGATTTCGGTTGACCACGGGTAACTGAAACTGTGGAAATAAAACCACGGTGAGAGGGACCCCTGTACATGCTTGTTAAGCTTCTCTAGAGCAGTGGGTCTCAACTCTGTGGGGATTTGTCCTACATGGGCATTTGACAACGTCCGTCATCTCTGGTAGCCACCATTCAGGGGAAGTGCTGCAGGCATCCAGCGAGTCCAGGCCAGGGATGCCACTAATGTCCCGCAGCGCTGGAGGGCAGCGCAGCCCCTGTGCCCTCCGCCAGGCATTATCCAGCCCCGGCGTCTGCAGTGCCAGGGTGGTGAAGCTGGGTTCTAGGGTGACTTGGAACACCAGGCTGGCAACGCTCAAGGGTCACTGGGCGACAGACCATGGCCTGTGGAAATGAGGAGCGGCACAGAACACACAGAACACCGCTCTTTGGTTCTGAGACCCACCTTTCGTTTTTCCCCCCACATTTGAATGCAGGGGTGGGCAAAAGTAGGTTTACAGTTTTGAGCACGTGAAACACAGAATTTATTCTTGTATTATTATTTGTTATTGTATTATTTTCATATAAACAACTGTAAACCTACTTTTGCCCCACCCCTGTATCTTGGAAGTCAGGTGCACCCTGCAGTCCGTGGTGTATCCGGATTTAATTAGAAGCGTCTTTTTTTCTTTCTCCATGTGCTTAAAATAAGGATGCCTCTCTCAGTGCCATCTCAGATTTGTGAAGTTACAACTTGTTAGACCAGGGCCTTGGGCACTGTGCCTCTCCTCGCCAGGCTTCACTCTGCGGGCTCACAAAGAGCCAGGAGCAAAGTCCCTCCGTGGCCTGTGATTGGTGTGGCTCTCTGCTCTCCACTGGGGCATGAGCACACACCAGCTCTCCATCCGCTCTCTGGGATGGAAGGGAAGAAGACCTGCCAGGATCCAGGATGTTTCGACATCTTCCCTAGTTGTTTTTAACCTAAACGTCATAACAAGAATAAAGTAATAGCCACATTGGTTTTCTCTCTACAGGGAGCACTGGGTTTTTTGCAGCCATTCTCTCATTCCATTTCGCAAGCAGCTTTAAGGAGACTGAATTTCATTGTGGAGAGAGAAAGAGTCTCAATGAGAACAGGAAGTTGCTTACAAAGGGAGCCGACCCATCCTCATGCTCTTGAGGTTGCTGACCCCTCTCCTGGAGGCCACTCAGGGCCCTAGATCCCAGCCGGGTTTGTTCAGCTTATGCTTCACAAGCAGCAGTGATGGTATTTCAAACCTTTTCCTTCAAAAAAATGTGCCAGGTGCTGTTCTCTGTCCTGGGGAGGTAGCCACCAATGAGCCAGGCCTGTGTGGTCCCCACTCCCAGGAAGCTCCATCTAGTAGTGGGGGTGATGGACAAACAAGCACACATGAAATACGCCAGGTTTTCCTTGTATTTCCAGTGTGAAGAATGAGAACAGGGTGGAGGGCCTGCAGAGTCGGGGAAGGGGCCAGGGAGGAAGGGAGAGCACAGGGGAAGCTTTGAAGACAGTGAGAGGAGTAGGTATGCAGGGTGGTGAAATGTGCTGGGCCAGGGAACTAGTGCAAAGGCCCTGGGGCAGGCGTGATCTTGGTGTGTTTGAGAACAGAAAGCAGGCAACAGAAGAAGGTGTTGGGATTTCATTCTGAACATGGGTCGATGTGGCAGTAAAAGCAAAATTCAGCGGAAATGTCTTGCCTTCGTGTGAGTAGCTTGCCTTCCCGAAGCAGCCGGGCAGCCTGGGGCTCTGTCAAGACTGCTCTTGGTTAGCCATGAATGGGGGTTGGTGTACTTACCTGCAAGGTAGTTTGTGAGGGGGTGAGGGCAATGTGGAAACTCAACCACATTTATTGACTATGGACATCTGATAGGGTCGCTCCTGAAGAACTTGGAAAATCAGGGCAGGAAGAATGTCTGTGAGAACCACAAGTGACCCCAGCCAAGCTGAGACAGCCTCCCCTTCCTCGACTTGGTGTTGGGGGTGTTTTATTCGGGGGTGGGGGGTGAAGAAGGCTGTGGGGTGGTTTTACTTTTAAGTTGTAGCTTCATGAGCTTCTGGAGAGGGCCACCTACAGG
Organism: Anoura caudifer; assembly: GCA_004027475.1. Taxonomy (NCBI): domain Eukaryota; kingdom Metazoa; phylum Chordata; class Mammalia; order Chiroptera; family Phyllostomidae; genus Anoura; species Anoura caudifer. The sequence continues at coordinate 71,052 of PVKU01008327.1, forward strand.
CAGGGTGTGGGAAGCACAACCATCCTGGTTGTCTGCAGGGAAGAGGGCTGAGAACTGGCCCAGCACTCCCACAAATTGGATTCCACTCTCTGAATGGGGCGTGCTGGTAGGGTCCACACTGGGGTGCTGGGCCCGGGACCTTCCCTCTGGCATCCTTTATCACTAGAGCTGTGGGAGCATTAGCCTTGGCTGCAGACAGTTAACTCTGGCCCTTCTGGGTGAAGTCTACATAAGTAACGTTTAAACCCAAACAAAATACCTACGGCACTATTAGGTAACCACTGCAAATGTGAAAAGTCATCTCTGGGTTGGTTTATATGCAGTGTGAAGTGCTGATTCGTAGAGGGACAAATAGTAGCAGGCAGAGGGAAATAAAATGAGAGTGAAAAGGAGGTTCTGGGCGTTTCCCGTGTGTGAGTCGCTGGGGAGAAGGGGTGGCCATGTGCAGCGGTGTGTTCTGTAGAACTGTCTGCGGTGACGGGAATGTGCTGCGTCCACACTGTACGAAGTGGCAGCCACTGGGCCAGGCGGTTAATGGGTACTGGAAACATGACCAGTGTTCCTGAGGAACTGCATTTTCAATTCAGTTTAACTTAATACCTTTTTAATTTGGGGATAATTTTAGATTTATAGAAGCATTATGAGGACAGTACAGAGAATTCTTGTATATCCTTTACTCATTTCCCCTAATGCTACCATCTTACATAACTGTGGTATATTTGTCAAAACTAAGAAAGGAACATTGTACATTACTGTTAACGAAACTAGATCTTATTTGGTTTCACCAGTTTCTCCAGGATTGTTCTTTTTCTTTTCTAGGATTTAATCTTGGATACTACATTGCATTTATTTATTTTTTATCCTCACCCAAGGATATGTTTATTGATTTTAGGAAGAGGGGAAGGGAGGGAGAGAAAGAAAGCAAGAGAGCCAGAGAGAGAGAGAGAGACATCAGTTGCCTCCTGTATGTACCCCAACTGGGGATCAAGCCTGCAACCTAGGTATGTACCCTGACTGGGAATTAAACCCACAGCCTTTTGGTGTAGGGGACAATGTTCTAACCAACTGAGCCACCAAGCCAGGGTTTATTTAATTTTTTAGAATTTAAGTAGCCACCTGTAGCTAGTAGCTACCTCTTCAGTCTGGGCAGGTGTGGAGAGTGAATTCCTTTCTGAGCTTCTGGGCCAGGGATGTGCGCTGAGCTTGCATTTGTGGGTATGTGTGTGTTTAAGATGGAGGAGATCCTTTCTTGAATTTCCCTTGGGGGGAGGGGGTCATCAGGAAACCTGGGTTCAGGTTCTCACTTTGCCCAGTCTTGGCGTTTGAGCGCACTGAGGGTGGATCATCCTCAGGTAAGCAGCCCGCCTCCTGCAATGCCAGAGAAGCCAGATCAAAAGGGACCAGGGAGAGCCTGCCTTTAAACCTGTGGAGCCAGCAGGGGTGTGTGCAAACAGACAGTGTGCCTCTCCTGAGCAGAGGACCTCTGGGGAAGGATCCCCAAAACCAGGATGGCACTGGTGCCACACTTTCTTCTCTAAATCAGGAAGCCCCGAACAGCTGTCCTCTCCCACATGGGAGCAAAGCAGGGCCCTCACTCCAGAATCAACAAGCTGCCAGGCCCTCAGGCCCATCCCACCGCTGGCTTCAGGGAGGGCCACAGCTCCACCAGTTGGAAGGGGCTTGCATGTTCCTTTAGAAACAGTGTTCTCATCTCCAAGGCCCAGGGGACCTCACAAAGGCCAGTTTAATCTTTGAGGGCCTGGGGGAAAGCCCCAGGTTTCGGCCACTCACAACCACAGGGACAAATAAATGTATTGTGAGTTCTGCTGTGGGGAATGCAGTTTACATCTTAGACAACCAAGGGAGACAGTAGGGACCTAGTGGCCAGACAGAAATTTCCAGACCAGAAGGCTATAAATGTAAAACTGCTCCTCTAAACAGGCCAGGCTGGATACGCACACACCTGAGAAGGCGAACATGATGCTAGAAGAGTGACTTCCAAGCCTTACTGGGGGGGGGGGGGTGGTGGCTGTGGGGGACGCGGGCACAGCGTCTGCAGGGATGTGAGCACGCAGCTGGCCGCTGTGTTTGCCTGACTTCAAAACCTGCCTCCAACAGCTGCCGTCATGATTCCCAGGGTGGGTGCCATGGTATTCTGGGTATTCTGCCCAAAACAGACCCTGTGTCCCTCTAAGTGTAGGACTAGTGCCACTGGTGGCCTCATTGGAGATTCACAGAGGATACCCCCATGTTCTAAAAGGCCTCCTATAAACAAACCAGTTTAAATCTGAATAATGGGGGCATTTGTCCCAAACTCTTTGGACCCTTTACTTTCATTGCTTATCATCATAATAAACATCCCACAGAATTGGGGTTGCATGTCACTGCAGGGGAACGGTCTCTTCCACAGTGTTGACCATGTGATGAGAGGGAGGGTGGCGGGGCAGAGATTTCAGGACCAAGGCCTCTGGGTACCCTGGGGTCATAACCTTGGGAAGAAATTGCTGTGTTCATTCCAGAGAGAAGGGAGATTCAGCCAGACCTGAAGGAGGCAAGAGAGGTGTGTCTGGGGATGATTTTCTTGCTTGGAAAAGCACATCTACTGTTTGGTGTCTTTAGGAAACAGGAACCTGGACAGGGGGGTTAGAGGGCGGAGCTGGGCAGGGCTGGTCGATTGAGCCCTTGGGGCGGTGAATCCTGGGCAGCAGAAGTCGCTGGCCCTTCTCTCTTGCTTTATGTGTCTCTCAACAACCCGTCCTGCATTTCTGTTTTGCTTTTAACCACTTCCCTCTTCTACCCCTGAGGACCTCCCTCTTCTCCCTTCTACCCAAACATCTGCCCCTTCCTCTCATCATACATCTCCAGGCGCTTCCGGTGATTCTGTGTAACTGCCTACAAACAGGAATCAAACATGTGCTTGTGTGTGCTTACCTTTGTATCTGAAGTTACTAAAGTTACTAGATAGAGCTTCTTGTTCACTTTTCTTATCTCAAAAACAGCTAATTTGGCATTTTACATGTTTTCTTGTATCCCAAACTCAATTATGTCCCTTATGGTTACAAGTGATCTTTGATCAATTTTATTTTATCCCCCACCCCCCAAAACTAGAGGCCTCTAAAACACCCACTCTGGCCTCATTAGTTTCATCTCATGGTAACCCTTGATGGGCTGGGAGCCTGCAGGACCAGGCAGGCCAATGAGGAGGGCATATGGGTGAGCCCTGACTGTCCCGGGCCCCACTGATCATTCTGAGTGAAATGCAGCAAGACAGGGCGTCAGAGGGGAGCTGCTGTGTGGGGAGAAATGGTTGAATGGAAAATTATTTTTTCTTTCCCAGTAATTGTTTTGACATGAGCAGTAATTAGCCAACAGCTGACAGCCCAGCGCTGAAGCGAGAACAAGAGCATGGATTAGGGGCAGAATGCCCTGCTCTAGACAGCTCCTGGCTGCCGCCGGCACAGGCCAGCAGCCTGGGGACACTGGGCGCAGGAGGAAGGGGGCAGCGGGCTGAGGGTGCACCGGGGGTGCTGTGTGGGACGTAAGGAGGGGTCAGCAGGGCAGAGCTGGGGACAGCCTTGGTGTACCAGGATCTCGCCCCATCAGAGGTCGTGACTGATTCCCAGCCAAGGCCTGCTCAGGTAAGAATGTCCCTGTTTTGTTGTCATGGTCACACTGAGTGGTGGTTCTGTTTTTGTTGTCATGGACAGATTTTAGGATCAGGGTAGGGCGGGCCCTGTGCGATGAACTGGGAAACTTACTGCCTATCTCTGTACTGTGGTGCCGGTTGTGCCCAGGAGTTTGCGTCGAGAGTTTGAACGCGTTTGCCCATCCAACCGTCTGAGTCCAGGGCTTTTCGGAGGCAGGTCATTTTCCAAAGGTCTTACTCATTTTGGTGTTTCCTAGTGTCCTTTAAAACCGTTTTTGATGATTTGAACCTTATGGAAGGTTTTGTATTTATTAGCTTAGAATATAAATCATATGTTCCTGCACTAAAAAAACTCTATAGGTTGGTTATGCTTATGTTTTCTTTCTAAGTCCCAGTTTGAGCCTTTATGTTCTCTTTCAGCCTCAAATCACACAGGCTGATCTGCCTTTTGTGTCGTTGTGACCATTCTGCCCCCCCCCCCCCCCCCCCCCCCCCCCCCCCCCCCCCCCCCCCCCCCCCCCCC